>JABUQX010073811.1:0-10000 GCA_015478945.1 Trachelipus rathkii | reverse complement strand
TTGTCTTATTAAGCTCACAAATGACATGAAAAATTAACAGAGAAAATTAACATAGAAAGTTATTGAGTTCCTTATATTAATTCGTATACTTTAACTGAATCCATAATAATATTATGATTCTTCGAAAAATTTGAGAGAGGGAGAACGTGGAAGACAGGGGAGACGAGAGGGAATCGAGAGAGGCTGAGAGAGGGAGGAGCCAGAGAGAGAAGAGAGAGAGAGAGAGACGGAGACCGAGGAAGGAGAGAGAGAGAGCAGACAGAGAGAGCGGGACGAGAGAGAGAGAGAGATGAGAGAGAGAGAGAGAGAGGAGGAGAGAGAGAGAAGAGAGAGAGAGGAGATTCTCATCACTTTAGGGACCCGACCCTTTCAACATTTATTTCGAAACAAAATCAAGTTACCAGTTGAAAACAAAAAATATAGTTTGAAGCATAATTAGAGCAGAAGTTCTGCTCCTCTCTCTCCTCTCTTCTCTCTCTCTCTCTCCTCTCTCTCTCTCTCTCTCTCTCTCTCTCTCTCTCTCTCTCTTCTCTCTCTCTCTCTCTCTCTCTCTCTCTCTCAATCTGAATTAACTTGAGCACCGAAATTATGCGTATGTAAAATATTTTTTTAAATACTTTATTATGAACCAGTCTTTCATAAAAAAATACTTTGCAAGTAGCCCAATAATTATACGTATTAATATGTAAATAATAATTTATAAAATAATAGGGATGAATTATGAAATATTTAATAATTAATTATATATATATATATATTATATGAGTATATATGTATATATATATTAAATATGTATATATCTATATATAATATAGTATATATAATATATATATATATATTATATATATTATATAATATATATACATATATATATATATATATCTTCTTGCCTTTTCACCAAGCGCTGAGACTTGGGCACAGCCTTGTCACCTGCAAAGCCCCTACATATGTCTCGGTAAAGTCCTTCCTCTTCCACCTCGGCAATAGATCTTCCTCGCTTCACCATCGACGCTGCAACACCATCCCTCCATCTTCTTCTTGGTCTCCCAGCAGGTCTTCTTCCTTCTGGCTGCCAGTCATAGAATCTCGCAGGGTATCTCTCCTCATTCATTCTTCGGACATGGCCATACCACCTTAGCTGTTGTCTCTCTATCAACCAATCAATGGGTTCTATTCCAAGCTCACCCCTAATTTCCGAATTTCTTCTTTGCTTCCTTTTCGTCCCTCCCACTATCACTCTCAGTACTCTTATCTCTGCTGCCACAACCTTGCTTTTTGTTTTGGTGGTAAGGTTACAAGATTCTGATCCATATGCAAGAGTAAGTCTTAGTATTGTCGTATATATCAAAACCTTAATATCCTTCGGTACATGCCTGTTTTTCAGCAATCCATACAGCGCTTTCACACTCCTCGGAAACTGTTTTTTCTCCCTCATCTCTCCCGGACATTTACCCATCTCAATATTTACAAAGTAACACCGACAGCGATACTCCAAACCTTTCACTTCCGTTCAGTTCTTTCCGCACTCCAATCACGATGTCAAGACAACGCCTCTCTTTCTCTAGAGAATCTTCGTCACACCCTTGTTTTCTCTCGATTCCGTAGTTTGCCATTATTGACATTTTTACTCCTTTTCTCTATGCAATATGCTCTCCCGAATCTTCTTCCAACCGGCTTTCTTGCTGAGTCGCTCTGTCATACTTGTGTCACAATGTTATATTCATATCCCGACAAATGCCACTACTTCTCAACATTTCCTTCCGATGGCTTATCCAAACCCATGTACCTTCCTCGCGATACAAACAGTCCATATATTGATAAACAGCACGAGTGAGACAACACTCCTGACCTGTCTCACTCTAATGGCTTCTACATGGGAACTATTTTCCTAGCAATAAAACGCTGTTCGTAACTGGTACCTCTCCCTGTACTAATGACATAAAAACTAACTCACGGAATTCTGCTCATTACCACTCTTTGGGTTTCTACTTCCATAACGTGATAGGTCACTTTTCTCAGCCGCTTCCACTGATCTTCGCCAGCAACAAAATCAACAATACCGCCTTTTCTAGTAAACGTCACTATATAAGTACACTATCACTTAACTAGTATTATATATCATTTACTGAATATATAATAATATCTAGATATAATTATATACTAATCTATACTTATACTACATTATACTATATATATTACCTCGGTATATATAGCTGAGGACTATATTATACATTTAAGCTTTATACTTCAACTAAGGTATTATAATACTATTTAGGTACTGATATAGCTACTATCATAGATATATAGTCACACTAGCGACATATTATATGACCTTACTATGAGTCACACACCCCGTACCCTACTATCATAATTATATCAGCTAGACTACTACAATACTCCTAGTTGACGTATGGTATTCTAGATATAGGCCTGCGGTTATCAATGCATCTGCGAGTCACATGACACTAGGATACTATATATATTTATAGTACACGTCATCGCTGTATCTATTATTAACAGTATCGTGCGTCACAGTGCCTATATAACCATCACTCTTGATCATAATTATTACCTTATATAGCACCATATGCTATAACATCTCCATAACATAGCAACGTGATACGATCTGTATATATCTACCCTACCTATCTACTATTATAGCCCTACATTACCGTATATATATTCGTATGTAGTACAGATTACCATTATATACACTACTATTATATCAGCACCTGATAATATAATATCTACATAGCTAAATCTTATAACTATATATACGCTAGTATATACAATTATATACTAACCAAGCTATGCTACTATATAACTATAACCACAACCATATATATCCATATACTATACCCATCCTATTATCTACCTAACTATATACACCTAATCCGTACTAATATAACTCCTAGTATAATACGTACTATATTAATAGTTATATATATTACCTACGCATCACGTCATCTCTAGTACAGTATTACGATATCTGTCATATATATATACTGTATAGCATTATATATATCTAGTATACCACGTATATATATGTACTATATAGTATATAGTTACCTATACGATATCATATATATACGGTAATATTCGATACTATATACATTCTATATATAATCTATCTAATATATCAGTATAATAATTACTATATATTATATAATATATTATCTTCTAGTAATAAATATATTACTCGTAGTATCTATATATATAACAACTTAATAATAATATAAACAGACCGTATATCATACTATCTAGCCATATATGTACTAGATTATATATATATATAGTCATAATATATATATTAATATAATTATATTATACTCCGACTAAATTCCTAATATATACCCTGGATATAGTCTATATATATATAAATACGTGATTCACCTCGTATAATATCAAGTAATACTTATATATCGCACGTCGTTCCGGCCCACGGTTATCTTTACTAAATATCATACTATATTAATAGGCCTACAACACATCAGGAAAAATAAAATAGTATTTTTACATCTGTAACTTAACTTAAATCGAATAACGAATTCAAAAATTCCATGCGTATTTATAGGCGACATATTCGAAGATGCTTCAATTTTATAATAGAAGCTATGCACAAAATCAGTAATAAATTTGCAGCAATATGTTAGTAAAGTAATATGCTAAAAAGGTCGTCACCTAACTATATCTATACTGAAGACCTCCGACAACTCCACACAGCATACAAACTATTTCACTCGACGTAATAACATGAAAAATACAAACTTTACCTGGTCAGCGACGCGTGCCAAATTACGCTACTAGCCTATCAGAAGGAGCGACCTCAACGAGCATATGGCAGACTCTCGTCCCGACAAGAACACGCAGTCTCGTCTATTCTATATAAATTATTGAATTTGCAAAACGTCAGTAATAATCGAGGAACTGCATTGCACGTAGCTACTTATAAACAATTAATAATATTTGCACCGATTATAAGTTCAGTTCCTGAATTATTGTATTATCTTAATGAATACATTTTCAATTAATTTTTCTTGCTAACACTGTAATTTAAATTGGTGATTCTTTAAAAACATTGATATGCACCTGCCTATTGAGTCGTGTCAGGCATAATGAATTTGCCTATACACATCTATAGGAAAAGGAACTATCTCTCTCTCTCGAGACTGCCAAGTAAGACCGCAAATAACAGAGGTTGCACCACATCACTCACATATCTCTCATCGAGAAAGGGTGTACGCAATCCAAGAGTAGAAATTTTCAGTCGGCGGTGGCTACTAAGCTGTGAGAGCCTCGATATGTCACTAGCCACACACACACACACACATACCACACACACACACCACACCACACACACACACACACCACGCCACATACACATACTACATCAGCAACACCCACACACCAGCATAGATCATTATATTAGTATGATAATATATGTCATCCTGTATATATACGTCTAAATACTAACGCCTATAATATATAGTAATATTATACGTATTATATATAATAAGTATTACTATTTCCCATACTATATATAGGAATACGTAGTATATATATCATAAATATAAGTATATATATAATATCTGCGCACCTATAATATACTTATAGTAGTATAGAACTACCATATATAATATATTATATATATATAGTTATAATATATATTTAGATGAAGCTACATATACTAAGAACGTAGTCATATATTATCAGCATAGTTAATGCTCTCCTGTATTACGCCTAATACTAATACCTAGTATTAACGTAGTTACCACGTTCTAGAATTTATATATACATATAGTAATTCATAAGCGATCCTATTCTACTACATTACTACTATGCACTATATGCACTAAAGGCTCTAATCGATAAACATCTCTCCATCATTGTACGATAGACTCGCTGTGTGGGACTATAACAACCTCTGATTACAATATAATTTAGCAATGCTTTACGCTTCAGTATGTCCCTTTCGACGTTCTGGTAGCGCGCCCTGCTCTGACGCGTAATGATGACAAACTTGCGTCAGTTACATCACGTCCTCAATTGCTATTTATTATATATAGAGCGGAGATCTTCCAGGGCTAGGCGCCGGTAGGAAGAGACACGAAGCGCAAAATTTAGGACAAACCGTCGTTCGGCTCTTAATAATGTAGTATTTGAATCGGCACTCGAGAACGAATTTATGGAATTCTTTAAAGGATAAGGCTCTCTCGCTCCTTTTCTTATCTTCTTTTCTCCTCTAGCATGAAAAAGTCTTGTGTCTCTTATCTATTTTATTTCTTCGTGTTTTTTGCTGTAGGTAGAATAGATTCGGCTTGTAGGGCGTCATGGATAGATGGAATATCAGATGTCTGTGATTTATGATGTACTATACAATCATAGCTCAGAAGGAATCATATCGCTCATATAATATATGTCTTCGCATAGTAGATGCTCCTGTACCATGTAAGCTCTAATTAATGTTATGTGTCTTGTAAGCTGCAGCAGCTTACTCGCTCGCTCTGCGGACTTAGTTTGTTATGTCAAGCTGGTATGTAATTTCATGTATAGATATACGTACTTAGTTTGTTTCATTGTGAACTCATTGTTCCTGTAATGAATAATTATTATAAGCTGCATATTCGGGCTCAGACCTGGATAGAACTCACTGCTTTGCAGTACCCTATACTTTTATTTGAAAGTGTTGATCTATCACACTTGTAGCGACCAGTCTACTATCCTTTGTAGGACACTGTTACGGTACTCGATTCTCAACTCACTAGAGCGTAGACGAGGCACAATGTAAAAATCCTCTAGTGAGCTCAGCAGCCATCTGAAATTCGTCACTCGACAAGACATTCGTAAAGAAATAATCGCAATTGAAGACATGCCACTCTCTTAGTGATCCTTACAGTGTCAAGCTAGTGCACTCCTGACTTCTTCTTGCAGTCACCTGCCTATCTACGCTCTCACTATCTATATAATATCCTCGAGAACTGCCCAGCCTACTACACAATACTATAGCTGGAATCGCGCCTCATCCTGTGCCGCTCATCTATGTCGCAGCTCACATGTCTAACTTTCTCGCGCACCAGCATGATCGTGTACTCTCAAACAACCATTGCTTTGCAATTCGTCTTCTACCCTACATGAACGTCCGCTTTAAACTTACGAGGCCCAATGTATATAGCCGTCCTGAGCTATAACGCGTTATAAATAGTTACCTACACGGTATTATATATAGCTTATATATATATATATATATATACTATATATTTATATATATATACTATATATATATATAATATACTAATCAACGTAATATATATATATTTCCGAGGGTTATGACCTCTTTAATTATTAGCAGCATAATCAAATTAATTCACCTCAGGTACACACTATTAATAAAAAGATTATAAAAAAGCGGTGATAGTCTTCATTCATTCTTATATTTCCTTTCCCGCTTTTCTTGTTTTGTTTCATTGATATCTTATCCCTTTTCGTTATAAGAAAGTCAAGGTATGATTAAATAACAAACACACAATATTTCTTTTTTTTTGATTTTCATGATAATTATAGAAATTTTCTTAGAGCAGTTTGCAGAGTGGGGAATATATTAGCCTGCCATTGATCTCTACTAAGATCTTATTCCACTGCCCTCTTGCTATTATATTTTAATTATATTATCAAGATCAATTATGTTTCTTAAATAAGAAACAAGTATCCAGAGTACAAAAGTGTAGTTAAAATAAGGCTAGAAGCATACATATATGATTCTGAAAATCAGTTAAGGTCTTCATAATATTGTTTCCTGTTTTCATCGATGGATCTTTTGGTACTTTTCTGCTTGTGCTCGTTATGTGGATTGTCCCTCTTCAGCATCCAGCAGTAATCGCTATCATGCTGACATTTCATCTTCCCTGATATCGTCTTTCCATTTCCTTTATATCTTGGTGAAATCGTTCACCCTGTTCTTCACTCACAGTTCCTAGATTGTCTACGAAGTAATACAGATGTGAATGTAAAAAATGAACTTTAATGCTGATGTTGCAACCCAAGTCTTTAAACGTTCATAAAATATTTTCAACAATGTTTTGTAATAAGGGTCTTTCTTATTTACAAGGAAGTTTTCCACAACGTCTTTAAATGCTCTCCAAGCTTGTTTACTTGTTATCCCATCTTTTTTTTTTAATAAGCATTCTAGTGTCTGGGCCGACAAAAACTCCTTCCTTTAGCTTGCCTTCTGACAAATTAGGAAACTTGGTGCAAAGATATTTAAAACACTCTCCATCTTCTGGTAGTGCCTTCACATACTGTTTCATCAATCCTAATTTTAAATGAAGTTGGGGAAGTAAAACGTTGTTTTTGATCAGCTAAAACTCTCTTTGTACATTTTTTATCCAAGGCTGTAGAAATTTTCTGGGTGGTCATTCTTTATTAATATATAATACCGATTTCAATCACGGCTTTTACATTCATATAGAAAACACGGATGCTTTTTGTATCCACTTTGTTGCCCTAGTAACATGGAGAGCACCTTTAAATTGTCACAAATGGTCCAATTATGGTTTTTATATTTAAGTGTTGTTAGGAACAACTCCAAATTTTCATAACACTCTTTCAAACGAACAAAATGTCCCACAGGTAAGGAAGCATACATACATACTTCCGTTATAGAGAATTACAGTTTTGAGATTTCTTTTCGATGATTCGGTAAAGAGTCGCAAGTCGTTTGTATTGTAGTCAATATTGAAACATTTCATGAGTCCAGAAAAATCAGAACAGTACACTAGATCGTCTGTTTGTGAGAAAAACAGTTCAAATTCTTTCTCACTATCTCTAAACCATAAAAACGTCCCTTTGGCTAACAGATGTTTTTCCTTAAGCCATGAGCCTAAAAGTTCTGCTTAATCTTTAGAGAGGCCCAAGTTTCTCACCAAATCATTCAATTCGGACTGTGTAAAAAGCTGGTGTTTCTCACAATCGTGATTATAAACATCATCTTGGCCACTATTATTATCTCAAGATTTATTTATTTCCTGATCATCACAAACATCAACAGTAGTAGGGCAACCATTTTGGACGTGTTGGTCATTTTGACCACAGCGCTTTTTACCTTCCCTTGACCTTTTTTGAGCCCAATTTTTACCTGCCCTTGACCTTTTTTGACCTTTACCTTTTTGGGCTTGACCTTTTGAGCCCAAATTTTTACCTGACCTTGACTTTTTGGGCCTTTACCTTTTTGGGACTTTACCTTTCGACCAACCCTTTGGTCTTCCATAGGTCATTTTTGGCCCACTAATATTTTGAGAACCCTAATTTTTGAGAACCCTAATTTTTTGAGAACCTAATTTTTTTTGAGAACCCTAATTTTGAGAACCCTAATTTTTAGCAACCCTAATTTTTTGGCAACCCCAATTTTCGGCAACCCTGATTTTTGGCAACCCTTCGAAGAAGGGCTGCGCAAACGGTTGCGTCAGCGGCTCGTTGTACGTATTGCTTATTTTACACTAATTTTTCGACCATGGGTCAATTTTTGCCCACAGTAATTTTTGGCCACCCTTTAGGGGCTTAGCCCGATTTTGATGTCTTTACCTTGTTTGACCATGATATTTCGGCCTTGGGCCTTACCATATACCATGGGTCATTTTTTGCCCACTGTAATTTTCATAGCCCACCCTTTAGAGGCTTAGCCCTTGATGTCTTAACCTTGTTTGACCATGATATTTCCGCCTTAACCTTGCCAGAAGTGCGATTAAACTTGCCACACACACACACACAACACACCCACACACACACCCATATACATACATTCACTATGACACTTACACTCTCCATAGATCTTGCACTTACATTTACGCGCCACACAGCCACAAACACACGATAATCCTTTGGGTCTTCGGTAGATCGGTACGACCCACGGTAATTTTAATCCTTCCTTTAGGGACTTAGCCCGTTTTGATGTCTTTACCTTGTTTGACCATGATATTTCGCCTTTGACATCACCATATACCATGGGTCAATTTTGACCCACACTAACTTGATGAAAGCTTTGATGGTTCCCAATCACCGTAAGGAGTATCTAGTGATGTTCTATTGTGTTCTATGAGTATTAGATGAGTGCCAGGTGAGTGCCAGGTGAGAGTCAGAGTGAGTGTAAGCGAGAGTGGAGTGCCAAGTAGGTGCCAATGAGTGCCAAGTGAGTCCTAATGACAAGTGAGTGCCACATGGTGCCAACTGAGGTGCCACTTTTTTTCAAAGCCTTTTCTAGCCTCCCTGAGGCCCCGAATGCGCCTAATATGGGTGTCTACCCCTAGGTAATAAGGTATGAAGAATCGAATGGTGTATGTCTGATCACTGCTGAGAATGCTTCCTACTACGAGTTAGTATTTTTATAACACTTATAGCATGACAGAATATATATCTAAAGAGTTACACAGTTGAGGCAGTGACCGCAAACGTTTCCGAGTCCGAGTCCGCGTCCGCAGGTGAGCCCATCCGCGAAACCGCCGCCGCGTGCGCCCGCAGGCGCAATATTCCCCGCCCGCCGCGTGCGCCCGCAGGCGCCATATTTCCGCGTAACCGTCGCCGCGTGTTTTTGCAGACGCAATATTACCGCTCGAACGAAAAATATGATATCCAATGTAAACTATTCAAAGATTTCGTTTTCAAATATACTATGAGTCATTCATTTTTACTACAATTGTACCAAATTTTATAAAAAAAACTTATACTTTACATACCTTAAAGCAGTAAAGCAGTAAAACACAAAAGGGGTGTTATTACCTAACACCTAGAGGGTTAGTATGCCTTTGTTTACTGCTTTACTGCTTTCTTGCGCTTTACTGCTTTTAACTCATGTTTTACTGCTTTAACTTTCTGCTTTACTGCTTTAACTCATGTTTTACTGCTTTAACTCACATGTTTTACTGCTTTAACTCATATATTTATTAACATTACATACCTTAAAGCAGTAAATCAGTAAATCAATAGAGGTGTTACCTAACACCTAAGGGAT
>JABUQX010073810.1:25000-40808 GCA_015478945.1 Trachelipus rathkii | reverse complement strand
GCAGACAGGACGCTTGAACCGCGGAATAGGTGCCTTCCATCACAGGCCTATTAAATATATATATATATATATATATACTAATATATATATATACTATATATAATATATATATAATAATAATATATATATATATATATATAATAGTATATATATATATATATATATAATAAAATATATAATATATATATATATATATATATATTATATATATACTGGTATATATTATATATATATATAATATAATATATATATATTTATATATATATATATATATATATATATATATATATATATATATATATATATATATATATATATATATATATATATATATTTATATATATTTTTTTTTATATACTTATATTATAATATATATATTTATAAATAAAAATATATTTTATATATATTATATATAATTATTTATATCATACTATATATATATAATATATATATATATATATCAGTTTTAAATGTTTTCTACATTTTATCACTTTTTTCAAATTATTAAAAGTTACAAAAGGATAATTTTAGTTTCATCATTTTCTTCAAGTTTCTTGCTATTGTTCTAGTCTCATGGAATATGATATGAATAATTAATCTCTAAAGGATTTTTTTTTTCAGAAAATGTTATATATGTAAATGTATTTTTAGTATTTTGCCTCCTTTCCTGCAAGGTAGTAAAAGTTTAATTTTATTATTAAAAGTAATTATTAACTATCGCTACATAAAACTAGGGCTGGAGACTTGTAAAAAGGTTCGAATATCCAGTTCATATATATATATATAATATATATATATATATATATATATATATATATAATAATATATATTATATATATTATATATATATATATATTTATTTTTATATAATTATATATAAAAAATATATATATATATATATTATATATATATTATATATATATATATATATATTATATATATATATATAAACAAAACCCCAAAAATATTAGGACTTACCTATGACACACACATGACGTTCTCCCCCCACATTGACCAAATTACCTCATCAACTCAACGGAAACTAAACACCCTCCAAACCCTTTCCCAACACAACTTCAGTGACAGGAAACATACCCTCACCACCACTTATAAACAACTCCTCAGAACAAATATAAACTATGCCTCCCCCGCATGGTTCCCTGCACTGTCAAAATCTAATTAAAAAAATTACAAATCACACAAAACACCGCCCTTAGAATTATTACTGGATGCACCAAAACTGCCCCCATCCAAACATCTTTACCATGACGAGACTTACATCCTTCCTATCTTCACCCACCTGGAGATGGTGGGGACCCAATTCTACCAGAAGACCCTAAATCCAACCCACCCATGTCACCAAATATCCTCCAACACCTCCAGACACAGACTAAAATCCCCACCATCCTCACCAGCCAAATTCTATAATGACATCTACAACATTATTCCCCCTCCTCCTCCCAATAAGACATGGCTCACTCATATCCATACACAACTAACTAACACGTACCTACAAAACCGCCCCAATAACAGTTTACTAAACTCCCCCTCCCCAAAAATTTCCCCTATAGAAGAAACACTGTCCAGAAGAGGCCAAATTGACCTCGCCCGGAGCAGATCAGGTCATCACCCAAAACTTTTACAATATAAATATAGATTCAAACTAGACAATGTTACCTCCCCTACCTGCACCAGATGTCACAATTCCCAAGACACAATAGAGCACCTCCTTCTGGGGTGCTCCGCTCTCGAGGCCCCCGTGCCGACTTCTCTATATCTTCCCTTCTCGACCTGTGGAACCGCCCAAGAGCGGTGGCCTGGCTTCCTGGAAGCAGTGTGGCCCTCCAATTTAGAAGGTGGGCCAGGGCCAGAAGTATTATATATAATATATATATATATATAATATTATATATATATATAAATCTATATTATATATATAATATATATATTTATATAGTATATATATATATAATATATATATATATATATATATTATATATATATGTAACAGGCGTAAGATATGGATTAATAGGGAACTCTATTGCAGGGTTGTGGTAGTGGCGTTGAATAGAAATCAATAGTATGATATGACGACAAGTGAAGCTATATGTGTGTAAGGGTGAACGTGAGTGGTTTATATTAATAGCGGAAGTGAGGCAGGGATGTGTTATGTCTTCTTGGTTATTCAATTTGTATATGGATGGGGTTATGAAAGAATTAAAGTTGGGGTGGCAGGGTAAGGTGTTAGAATGATAGAGAATTAAGAGATTTGGAAGGGTGCCCTACGTTATTATGTGCTTGGATTGATTTAAGTTTGTGTTGACGAATCTGAAGAGAGGATTGGAGAGGGATTTGGCAAGAGAATGAAAGGGGGTTTGTAAAGTAACGAGATAGAGTAAGGTTAAGGTTGTTGAGTTGGGGACAGTCCTCAGTGTGAATTTATGTTAGATTGTGAGCAGCTGGGAAAAGTGTCTGAGTTTAAATATTTATGATATATGTTGGATGAAAAAGGAATGGATGATGCAGTGTAGTAGGAAAGTCGTGAATGGTAGTAAGGTGGCTGGAGCAATTAAATCCTTGGTGGATGTAAAGGTACTAAGTCTTAAGTGTGCTTGGGTCTTACATGAGGGTATGTTGTTCCTGTGTTAATGTATAGTATTGAAACTATGGTATGGAATAAGAGGTATAGATCTAAAGTACAATATGTTCAGATGGACAATCTTAGGGGCGTGTTAGGTGTGAAAAGAAATGATAAAATGAGGAATGAATGTATTAGGAAGTTGTGTGGTGTGAAGAAAGGAGTAAATGAGAAAATAAATAAAAGTACATTGAGATGGTTTGGTCATGTGGAAAGGATGGATGATAGTCGGTTGGTTAAGTGGATGTATAGTGGTTAGTGTGCTGGGATCGACCGGCTGGGAGACTGAAGAAAAAGCGGATTGAGTCAGTAAAGGAGAAGAGGAATGCGAGTTTGGCAGAGGTGAGAACAAAGGTGATAAGAGGATGAATGGCGGAGTTTTGTGAGAGGGTATTATTGTGGCCCACCTGGGCCCTGCATTTACGAGATGCCATAGTGGGGTCCACCGCAGTCATGATAAGCTCTAGGAGGGATTTTTCTGACTGCGGCGAGTTCTTACTAAAGGGTATAAAGGGGGAGGTAAGGCTGGGCTTTACACCTAAAGCCTTACTCCCCCATTCCTGACCTGCACCTAACCTAGGTAAAATCCCAGAAATCATGCACCTTCTTCCACTTGCTTTCATCTTCTGAATCAATCTCCTATAATCTGCTATTAATTCTTCTGACCTTCTATGCCCTATATCATTTGTACCCACATGCACAATCACATCTGAATCAACATTTGTAGAATCAATCTCTCTATCTATCCTATCCACGATATCACTCACTCTGGCACCTGGATAACATACTCTCAATCGTTTCTTTTTATTCTTATTTTGAAAAGTCCTATCTAGGTATCGTATCATAGTCTCCAATTAGCAATTTATCAGTCTTCCCTTTAGAAAACTCAACATTACCATTGGCACTCTCTGATCCCTCCCCATCTGGAAGACAGTCGACAGGCTGACTGACTTTCGATATCCTCATCTTTAAATTATTATTTCTAATTTCTACAACTATATATTCATCTGCAGACCTATTATACACTACTTTATCCTTTTCCCTCTCATCTTCCTGCCTAGGTGAATCACTATTCCTGTCTACCCCTACATCCCGCTCCCTCCTCGCCTCGACATCCCTACTAACTTTTTTCATAACACTTCCCTCCTTTCTCAACTCGAATACTTCTTCTTTCAATCCATTCATATTTTCACTCAGTCTTGCAATCTCCTTCCTTAACAACACATTCTCTGCATTCAAAACACAAACAGGGCAGCTATTCACATATTCACCTCTTACAGTCCCACAGATATCACACAGAGCATACATACTTTAAATTATTATTAGCTTACTAACCTGTACCCATTATTTTACCAACTACAGTTTAAATATCACTAAAGCCTAAAAAGAAATAAACTAATCTCTTTAAAACAGGTTAAAAATTTAAACAAGCCTAAATTTAGCTTAGCCTAGCCAGAGATATATAAAAATTATAAGGTAAGCTTAACTGTAGTCTATGACTGGGAAACTTATTTAATTTTTATAAATTACACTAATTAAAGTAACAATTATTAAAGACTGTATTTAAATACAGAAAATCTATTTAAGAATCCAAATAAACCTCCACACAGAAAACAGTAAATCTCTTACCTATGTTAGCCTAGGGTTAGGCTATCAAATTAAAATTATCACAAAATTAATATAACAATAGTTAGATACACAACAGTAGTGTAGTTAGATACAGAACACTAATTTGTTTACTAAATTACCTTTCAAATACACAAATTATAGTAGTAATGCATTTAAATGCATTCTAGAAGTGGTTCACCATCGGAGATGCCATTCTTGTGAGGTTTCAGCTAGCTTAAGGAATTCCTTATTGGAACCTTTTACATATCGAAACTAGATTTATTGAATCTAAAAGTTTCTCATAATTCTTCACCCAAAAAGTAAGAAGTATCAGCCATATTAACCAATATTGATACCACAAAAAATGGCCGATACTATCGGTACATCCCTAATATATATATATATATATATATATATATATATATATATATATATATATATATATATATATATATATATATAATATTATATATAATTATATAAATATATATATATTATATATATATATATTATATATATATATATGATATATATTATATATATAATATAGTATTACCTTATAACCTAACTTCTGCCCTGGCCCACCTTAATTGAGGGCCCCACTGCTTCCAGGAAGCCGGGCGCGCCACCCGGTGCGGTTCCACAGTCGAGGATTTAGAGGAACAGAAAAGACTGGTACGGAGGGGACGTCGAGAGCTTGAGGGCATTCTCGAAGGAGGGCTCTATTGTGTCCTTGAGCAATTGTGGCATCTGGTGCAAGTGGGAGAGGTGACGTTGTCTAGTTTAAATCTATGTTTATATTGCATGAGTTCGGCGTATCTCTCTATCACCAGCGAGGTCCGTTTTCTTCTTCTAGACAAGCGTTTCTTCTATTTGGGGAGAGTTTGGGGAGGGTTGGTATTTAATAAAGTATTATTTGGGCGGTTTTGAAGGTAAGTGTTTTGTTAGGTGGGAATGGATATGTGAAGTCCATGGCCTTTTGGGAGGGGGCGGAATTATATTATAAGTGTTGTAATAAAATTGTGCAGGTGAGGAGGAGTGGGGGGATTTTAGTCTGTGTCGAGGGGATGGGAGAGAATTTGGTGACTTATGAATGGCGTTGGTTACGGGTCTTCATAGAGATTAATAGATGGGTCCCTACCGATCTCCAGATGTGATTGGAAATGGGTGAGGATGAGTTTTCATCGTATGTAAATGTTGGAATGGGGTGGTTTGTAGTGCAACCTTGTGATAATCTAAGGGTGCGTTTATGAGGAGAGTTTTTAGTTTATTGGTTTGATTTTGTATTGCAGGGAACCCATTGCTGGGGAAGCGTAATTTAAGTTAGTTCTAAAGAGTTGCTTATAGATAGTAGTTAGTGTGTGTTTACTGTCGCTGAAATTGTGTTGGAAAGTTGGTTCGAGGGTGTTTATGTTTTCGTTGTTGAGTTGTGTATAGTGATTTTGGTCAAATATGGGGGCGAAACGTCATGTGGGTGCGTATGTAAGTCCTAGTATTTTTGGGGTTTTGTTAAGTGGGAGGGGGTTATTGTTCAGAGTAATTAAGGGATGGAGGGAGGATTGATATATATATATATATATATATATATATATATATATATATATATATATAATATATAAAATATGTAATTTATATTTATATATATATATATATATATATATATATATATATATTATATATATCACATAATGAATCTTTTTTATTGATATATTTTTTTCTACAGATCCATATATATATATTATATTATTATATATATATATATAATATAAAATATATATATTATATATATTATATATATATTAATTATATATATTATATATATAAGATATATATATATATATATATATAAATTTAAAGATGCAAAATTTGTGGTATCGGTTAATTTATCAGCAAAATCTTACTGATACTGACACTACCACTCAAAATTTCTGATACTGATACCTCAAAAATCAACAAATACCATAGTATCGGTGATATATATATATATTTATATATATTAATAATATATCATATATAGCTATATATTATATATATAATATATATATTATATATATATATATATATATATAATATATATATTTATATATTATTATATATATATATATTATATATATATAATATATATATTATATTATACTATATATATATATGATATATATGATATATATTATATATAATATATTCTTTCTTTCTTTCCATTCATTCTTTTCCTACTTCCCCGCTGAGACGTTAAAGGAGGAATCTCACTGTGACAGTTACATGCATGGGAAAAGAAAAGCAAGTAGAAGGAATATTGAAAAAAGATTGAAAAGAAAGCCCATAGCCTTACCACCCCCCTCTGTTACCATTAATTTAATTTGTTAATTTTTTGTTTATCAGATTTTAATTTTTTGTATACAGGGTTGTTTTGATCCCTGAATTCATTTCTGAAAGTTATAGGTCAAACATACTGACCTCGGTGATTTTGAGGTCATCAGCGAAGGTCACTTGCTTTCAATGTCTATAACTTGAGTAATACTAGTCATAAATTTAAAATTTTTACATCTTTAGAATCGGAAAAGATCAAGGAATGCGAATATACAAGTTTTATATCAAAAAAAATTTTTTTTATTTTTTTTAAATGTTGACCTACATTTGAGGTCACGATTTGACCTCTTTCTCATTCGCTGAGAGAAAAAGTTATAGATGCAAAAAATGAAGACCCATTCATTTGCTATAAGAATCAACAATAAAAACTTTGAGTATGCTTATACTTTATCCTAATTTAGGTTTTAAATAAACATTTATACAAGTCAAATTTTAATATTTGTCTTAAAGTTAATATAATTTGCTTTTATTAATTGACACAATTTTTTTTACAGATTTTGAAAGTATATACATATATATATTATTAAACTTAAATTTTTGCAAAATAAAAAAAATGGTTCACCATCGTACATATTGTGCCGACCCACTGAGAAAACATAAGAGGAAAATATTTAAATATATTAGAAAATTGTCTGGTGATGTTTTTGTACAAAATGATGATGAAATTATTAAAGTGAATAAAGGTTCTTACTTATGCCTTAATTGCATGAAAAAAATACAGAATCTGGGTACATTACCTAAGGAAATAGAAGGTCAAGAACATGTTGGTTCTGAATTAAACATTAATTTAAGGGAAGATAGTTCTTCTGAAAAGGGGAGCTCTAGTACCAGCTTTGAAGATGAGAAAAAAGCAGATATAAATATTCAGAAACTTCTACCCCTATTGGCTCAAACACCAATAAAAAAAATATATATATATATATATATATATATATATATATATATATATATATATATATATATATATATATATATATATATATATATATATATATATATATATATATATATATATATATATGTGGTGTTATATATATATATATATATATATATATATATATTAGAGGTGTAGCGGATATCCGCGTCCGCATCTGCATGAATTTTTTGCGGATAGCCGATAGTATTCATTTATGAATTATGAGACTAAATGTTCCTCAACTTTCTGTAACGCAAGATGTTCAGACTCTTTGGAATAGTAGTTTATACATGCTTGAGAGGATGGGAGAAATAAAGAAAGCTGTCTTTCCTTAAGCTTCGAACAAACACAAAGGTGAAAGGCCTGACAGGTGATGATAATGCGATTTTAGGTAATTGTATTACTCTTCTTAAACCGTTTGAAGAAGTAACTAAGATTATCAGCTCAGAAAATTCTTGTTTGTCAGACGGGATTCCCCTAGTTGCAATGATGAAAGCTGTTCTAAATACTGCTATTAAAAGTAAGACTTTCAAAGATGACAGAAACTGATGCTGGAGTTAGATAATAGATTTCAAATTCTGCAAAGCGATTACGCATGCGCAAAGCAACTTTTCTGGATCCTAGATGCAAAACCAAATTTCTTGAACCACGTGTTTCACAGAGGGTTAAAATTTATTTAGTATGCCTATGTGATGAAATGATGCTAAAGGCAGAAATTTCACCAGCCAATAAAATGGAAAAGATTACAAAAACAGTTACACATTTAGCATTTGTTAGCGAAGCCATTGCTGAATCCATGAACGTTCTTTTAGCTTCTAGCAGCGATGAAGAGTCTTGTTCAAAGGTGTCAAAAGACACTTATTTATCGAAGATTAATCAAGCAGCTCATGGAATCGGATGAATCCGTTGGTTTGATAGCGAGATAATTGTGAAAGTTTTCCACATCTTCCAGAACTCGCCAGGGAATACTTGGCATGTCCTTCAACAAGTGTAGCTAGTGAGCATCTTTTCAGCGGTGCAGATCTCATTTACGAAGAAAAGAGAAGCAAATTCTCCCTTGAAAGGGCTCAGAAGCTTTGGTTTTTGAAGCATAATTTGAGAATTATTAATTTCAGGTATTATTAATTATATATATAACCTTTCTCCAAATGGGTGGAGGCTGGGGAAAGATATTGGTGGGGTGCAAAAGAGTTGGGTGCACGTTCCGCAATCTTGTAACACTGGTATATATATATATATATATATATATATATATATATATATATATATAGATCTAAATATATATATATATATATATATATCTTTCTTTCTTTCTTTATATATATATATATATATATATATATATATATATATATACCCGGATATATATATATATATATATATATATATATATATATATATATATATATATATATATATATATATATATATATATATATATATTTTTTCTTTATATATATATATATTTATATATATATATTATATAATATAAGTACTTGTGACTAAGACTCTAAAACTTATCTTTAAATCACGCAATCCGCGGATAGATTTTTTGTATCAAAACTAAATGGATGTGAGTGAGAAAATCGAGAATATATATATATATAATAATATATATATATATATATATATATATATAATAACAATATGTATATATATATATATGTATATGCTCAACAACAACAATATATATATACTCCCTATATCTTTATGTGCTCTCTCTATCAGGAGGTAATATAATTGCAGTATAGACAGTAGTTTCTGAAGTTCAGATTAAAACTGTATCAGCCAAATAATATTTCTTTATATGTAAATTCAATTGTATATCCTAGTTAAATTTGTAAACTGAACATTATCAATTGATTTTGAAGAATATCATGCGTCTTTAAATTTGGTCACATTTTAATCTAAAAAATATTTTATTAATTTACAAAGCTTGAAAACAAAAGTTCTATAATTTTTTTCCCGGAAAATTTTATTAATTAGACATTTCTGCATTTTTTTCAGAAGGTCTGAAATCTAGCCAAAAGAAACTGAAGGTTGAACAAAAACTAAAACAAGGCAATCAACAACTGAAAAAGAATTTGGAAGCAAGTTATGGAGTAAAGATAAAAGAAACTTCATCTTCAAAAAAAAATGTTCATAAGGTCATGCTTGAAAAAATAATGCAAGAATTAAAAGCTTCTTTCAATGAATGTGACAACTACAAACGCAAGATACAAATTCTAACCCTATCACCATATACTATTAAACATACAGCTAAATTTTTTGAAACCAGTATTCATATGGTGAAAAGAAGTCGAAGCATTAAAAGAGAATATGGGATCATACCAGAAGTTCCTTCAATGAGTAAAGGTAAGGTGATCTCTAATAAAGAGAAATTATTGGTTAAAGAATTTTATGAATCAGATGAGGTAAGCCGAATGTGCCCTGGGCAAAAAGATTGTTTAACAGTTAGGAATTCAGAAGGGCAATCCTGTAAAGTTCAAAAGAGGTTGATTCTTGGAAATTTGAAAGAGCTGTACGAGTTATACAAGAATAATGACACAAATCCCAAAGTAGGATTTTCAACGTTTGCAAAGTTACGACCATCATATTGCGTGCTTGCTGGTGCTGGTGGCACTCACTGTGTCTGTGTTTGCACATATCATCCAGAACCCAAAGAGTTACAACTGGCTTCATTAGGAGAAAAAGGGCTTACATATAAGGATCTCTTATGAACTACAGTATCTATTTTTCATGGCGCCGGGTTCCTAATGACTTGTAAAGATTGTCCCAGAGAAGAAGGTGTGCAGGCATTTCTTGAATTACTTGATAGTGTACAATCAGCTTCAGAAGAAATCTCGTACAAACAGTGGGTGACTACTGATCGATGCACCATGATTACTGAAGTGAAAATACTTCATGAATTCCTTACATCACTCAGTAGGAAAATTGCAAATTTTTGGTTCGATATCACTTTGTAGCTCAGAAGCAAGCTCATTATTTTAAGGACTTAAAAGAAAATTTGCCATTCCACAGTGAAGCAGTGGTTGTTGGAGACTTTTCAGAAAACTATTCATTCCTAGTCCAAGATGCAGCTCAGGGTTTCCATTACGAAAATTCCCAATGTACAGTACATCCTTTCATTGTTTATTTCAAATCAAATGGTTCACATAAACTCTGCCATAAGAGCTTCTGCTTCCTTTCTGATTCAACAAAGCACAATACAGTTATGGTTCACACATTCATTTCAAAGCTTATTCCTTGTCTCAAAGTAAGTCTACCCAATTTAAAGAAAATACACTATTTTTCCGATGGTTGTGTAGGCCAGTATAAAAACAAATACAACTTTAAAAACCTCTGCTATCATAACGAAGACTATGGATTGACTTGTGAGTGGAACTTCTTTGCTACTTCTCATGGCAAGTCTGCATGTGATGGAATTGGAGGAACAATAAAAAGAGCTACTGCACGAGCCAGTTTGCAGAGAACTACCTCAGGGCAAATTCTCACACCTGAAGACATGTTTCGTTTTTGTGAAGAAAGCTTGAGTTCAAATATCAAGTACTTCTTTGTTTCTAAACGTGAATTAGAAGAATCCAATAGAAAGTTAAAGCATAGATTTGCAGACGTCTGTACTATTCCTGGAACTAGACAGTTTCATAGATTTGTTCCTAAAAATACAGAGGAACTAATGGTTTATTTGTTTTCAAGCTCCTCTAAAGGGGAATTGAAAAGGATCATACATACACCTGGAGACACTGTACATGATGCTGTAAAAGTTACAGATGTAAAAGTGGGCCAATATGTTGGTTGTGTTTATGACAAGAAAATATGGTTTGGAATTGTTGAGGAATATAATGAGGAATTTGATGATTTCTTTGTCAACTTTCTAGAGCCTTCTGCTACCTTTGGAATCAGGTCATATAATTTTCCCACAAGGAAAGATACATGCTCTGTTCCTGGAGATTCCATATTGGCAATAATGTCTCCTCCTTCATTAAAGGGAGGCACAAGGTTACAGTACATATTTCAAGAAGAAGAAGTCTCAAAATGTTTTAAAAGTGCCAATACTAAATTCAAATACTAATGTATAGAGTCTGAATATTCTTAGAAGTAAAATACTTATTCCCCTAACAATATTAATAATTTTTTTTTGCCCCAAATAATAGTTATCTTGTGAAGTCAAATAATTAAATTATTCAATTAAAATTGTCAATCGAATTACATTCAAAAATTTTAAATGTATATACCTTTAATGTGGTCTAATATTAAAATTCAACTTGAACATATGTTTCATTAAATCCCAAATATGGATAAAATACAAGCATACTCAAAGTTTTTATTGCTGATTCTTATAGCAAATGAATGTGTTTTCATTTTTTGCATCTATAACTTTTTCTCTCAGCGAATGAGAAAGAGGTCAAATCGTGACCTCAAATGTTGGTCAACATTTAAAATAAATAAAAAAAAAAAAAAAAACATTTTTGGATATAAAACTTGTATATTCGCATTCCTTGATCTTTTCCGATTCTAAAGATGTAAAAATTATAAATTTATGACTAGTATTACTCAAGTTATAGACATCGAAAGCAAGTGACCTTCGCTGATGACCTCAAAATCACCGAGGTCAGTACGTTTGACCTATTGGTCAGATTGACCTATAACTTTCAGAAATGAATTCAGGGATTAAAACAACCCTGTACACCAAAAATAAGCAAATTCTGAGAGATGAGGGTGTATTTTTTAAAAAAAGTGGTTGATCTAAAGAGAATTTCCCCATATATATATATATATATATATATATATATATATATATATATATATATATATATATATATATACTATATATATATATATATATATATATATATATATATATATATATATATATATATATATATATATATATATATATAACTCTATATATATATATATATATATATATATAATATATAACATATACTTATATATATATATATATATATATAACCTTATATATATATATATATATATATATCAAAGGGAAGAAGTATCGCTCCTGAAGCGATGAGTACATTTAAATTTTCAAGACCATCTATTATTCAAGAATAATTAACTTGTTACTGTCGAAAATAATTTAATAAAATGAAAAATAAATCGAGGAACGGAAACTTTCTGATGTTTTCTCAGTTTGTTCAATGTATATAATATTAAAACGTTTTTGAACTTTATATATACTCGGATATATATATATATATATATATATATATATATATATATATATATATATATATATATATATATATATATATATATATATATATATATATATATATATATATATGCTATATATATATATATATATATATATATATATATATATATATATTTCTTATTAAAAATAAATATAATTTTTTTTTTTCAGCTCATCGCCCCCCTCCTCGCCCCCTTGATCTTAACGCCCACCTAATCGAATTTTATCGTTCAAATTGTTTTGTTTTGATACCTCATCGACTAATGCAACCCTTAACATCTTTTGCGATGCTAGTTCAAAGAGCTATGGATTTGCGGCTTACATCACCTCCCCAGAACAAGGTCCTTCGTTAATGTGGGCCAAATCTAAAATAGCTCCTCTCAAAGGAAAAACCCTTCCTTGTTTAGAGCTTTTATCCATCTTTCTGGCGCTTAAATGCCTTCCGCAGATCGTGACTAGCCTACAAGAGGTTGAATTTAGTAAGGTCAACGTCTTTTCTGACTCCCAAATCGTTCTTGCATGGGTAGCTGGAGGAGGTAGCAGGACAAAACAAATTTTCGTTCGGAATCGTATACAGGACATTAAGAGTATGGTTTCATCTATGAGAAACGATAATTTAATACCGATCTCATTTAACTACGTCAAAACAGATGAAAACCCTGCAGACCTTATAACTCGTGGTTTGTCCTGTCGCGAATTCATGAAGAAGCTTGAACTATGGAAGAATGGACCAGCTTGGCTTAAACACGACCAAGTGTATTGGCCTAGTTATCAGCAAACAAGGAGTGTACAGGAAGGGCTTTCAACTACCTTCACAGTCATTCAAGCTCCACCTCCTCCTATTATTGACATGACCAAGTATTCTTCCCTTTCAACTTTGTTAAGAGTATGTGCTTTACTCTACAAATTCGGCACATCTTCCATCGATCCTATTGAAAATGATAGGAAAGCTCGACTTTTCTTGCTCAAGATTATGCAACAAGAAAGTTTTCCTGTCGAACTTCGTTTTTTGAGAGAGATTCAATCGGGATCAACTTCTTCAAAACCACCTGATTTAGTTTCTCGCCTGAACTTCTTTTTGGACGATTTGGGTCTTATAAGAAGTAAAGGACGGTTGTCTCGCACTAACTACTATAGTTTCGAGATAGTCAATCCAGTAGTCCTTGGCAAGTCCCATCATCTTACCACCCTGATTGTCAGAGATGCACATGTTTCTTGTAAACATCTCGGCATTCAAGCAACTTTGACCTTCATTCGTTTAAAGGGCTACTGGATAACTTCAGCTCGTCATACAATAAGAAGAGTTTTATCGGAATGTGTGACTTGTACAAAATTCAACAGCTTTTCTTATTCTTATCCGAAGTTTACTAATTTCACAAAAGCGCAAGTCAATTTCTATCGTCCTTTCTCAAATGTTGGAGTGGATTTTACTAAACATTTTTTCATTAAAATTAAAGGATCCACCCAACCTCAAAAAATGTATATTCTTCTTTACACCTGCCTCAATATTCGTTGTGTTTATTTGGATCTTATCCCAGATATGTCTGCTAGGGCATTCGTTCAATCGTTCCAACGCTTTGTGGCTAGGTTTGGAGTCCCTGAATTTTTATATAGCGACAATGCCCGATCTTTTAATAAAGGTGCGGATGCTCTCGAGCAGTTTGTTGTATCAGAGGTGGGTTCCGAATTTTTGCGTAAAAATCACATTAAACATATCCGCATTTCCCTATACAGCCCTTGGATGGGAAGTATGTGGGAAAGGTCAATTCGGACTGTTAAAAATTGTCTCTATAAGACTGTTGGACGTAAAAATTTGGAATACTTCGATTTCACAACAGCATTGGCAGACATTGCTAATGCTATCAATTCGAGGCCATTAACATATACTTCTTCGGATAATGATATAGTGCCTCTCACTCCTAACTGTTTTTTAAAACCGTTAGCTAATTCTAGTATCCTACCTATTCCCCCTTCAATAGAAGAAATAATCCAATCACTTAAACGATCTACTGAAATATTCGAAAACTTCCGGACTCGGTGGTATAATGAGTATTTATTAAGTTTGAGAGAAATGGGAAAAGACCTCTATCAAGTCTCATGGAAAAATAGGGTGAAAGTAGGAGACATCATACTTATTAAAAGTCCGGTCAAAGAGCGACCATATTGGCAAATGGGCATTATTCAACTGCTTATTTATGGAGATGATAATAAGGTTCGCTCAGTCCAGGTTCGAACTCCTGGAAGTCAAATGAATGTTTACCCCATAAAGCATTTATTCCCTTTAGAGCTATCATTAACACACAGTGGAAATCAAGTCAAATCTCAAGGAAATAGTTCTGCTTCAAATTCAATGGTTCCATTACCATCATCATCTCAGCAAGTAACAATTCCTGCCCCTACCACAATTAATGATACTCCCGCGGTTGCAAATTCATTGCGTTCCAGAAGGAAAGCAGCTATAGTAGCACGTTCGAAATTTCTGAATATCGGTAATGAATCGGAATCGGAATCGGAATCATCCGAGGGTTCTGATTAATTTTTTTTTTTCAAATTCTTTTTTTTAATGACACGAATTCGTCGAAATCCGTGCCATCGCCCCCGCCCAGTGTATTAAAATTGGAATGCGAATCGAGAGCTTAAAATATTTCGTAATGAAAGTTTGCGCTTGAATATGCTTTTGGTCTCAAATTCGTATGCATTTCAATTATTAACTCTTTGCCAAATCTATATTTATCCTTAAAAGATGTTATGTGTTTTAAATTGTAAATATGGGAATCATGAAACCGAAACACTTTTGAGGAACTTAAATAGCTGGAGTTGATGTGCTGGAATCATTATTCAAAATCAAAGCTTTTACGTTTTCGACCTCGTACTGTCAAGTCGCTGATTGAACTTGTGCTGTAAAAAAGTTTACTAATTTCTGTCGTTCGAAAGAAGTGGATGCTTTTAAATAGAACTCCCTTCCTATATTTGTTAAGTGTTAGTTATAAAAAAGTGTTAAATCGGATGATCACTAAGGCCTTATAAACCGTGATTAAATGTAACTTCATCAAGTGCATTG
>JABUQX010073810.1:0-20000 GCA_015478945.1 Trachelipus rathkii | reverse complement strand
TCCACATATATAATATTATGAACAAAATAATTTAGCTTTGTCAATGTGTAAGTATCCATTTTTAAATGCACAAAGGGTCCCTTTATGCAATTTTTAAGCTTATTTTTTTCAGGATTTATTTTTCTTCTAGAATTATTTACAAATATTTTCCCGGTCTAAAGGCATCCAGTTTCTAGAGCCATGTCTCCCACACAGTGCTTTAATCCTGGTCATGCAAAGAAAACTAATGGGTCACTATTTTTAACAACCATTATAATCCAACTGTATTTTGAATTTTCACCTAACATAGACCAGAACAAGTTTATATTTGACAACTAGTTTCCACTTTAATTCTGAGTTTTTTGCTTGAAAATTAAAGGTTTATCCTGATTACCTTTAGCTTCACCTTTCCTTTTAACAATTGCAGCAATGTCTGGATGATAGCGTTTTAAATGTCGCATTAATTTAAAGGATCCAATAGATGTATTGTGACGCCATGAGTAACTGGTAGTAAGGTAGACTCTGTGCATGATCGAACTGACTGTTTCCCATCAACTGTGTTAACTATTTTTATATTGACAAATGAAGTATTTTTTTATCTTCAAAGTGAGTAATATATTCAAGTACATGAGGTGTTTTCGATTTTGGTTTAGTTGACATGATTTTTCTAAGGATATTAAACTTAATTAAAGTTATCTATAGAAGTACCGAACCTTTTTTATTATTGAATAATATAAATAAAAATTAAAAAAAAAAAAGAAAGAATATATATATATATATATATATATATATATATATATATATATATATATATATATATATATATATATATATACTATATATATATATATATATATAGTATATATATATATATATATATATATATATATATAATTGGAATATTGGAATATAAGAATTGGAGGTGATCTCCTCAATTATTAAGATATATATATATATATATATATATATATATATATATATATATATATATATATATATATATATATATTCTACTCTATACTCTTTCTATACTACTCTCATTCTTACTCTTTTTTATATATATATATATATATATATATATATATATTATATATATATATATATATATATATATATATATGCTATATAACTGCTGCTGATATATATTAGTGATGCTGCAAATCTCATTTTTTCGCGTTGCGCGGATTCAGATATTTATTACAGCAACATCCCACGGATGCAGTGTTTATATATATATATATATATATATATATATATATAACATATATATATATATATATATATATGCTATATATATATATATATATATATATACTATATATATATATATATATATATCGAGTTTTAGCCACAATCTATTAATAATTGTTACCAGGGTGCGGGACAGGGACCCAACTCAAATGGACCCCATCAACCTCTTTTCCTAACCTCCGACCTTAAAAAAAGATTTTACATGGATTATATACTTTTTACTAGTATTGAAATTCAATATGGGAAGGTTGAAGACATTGAGAAACATCAATTTTACTGCCTTTTCTGCTGAGAGTCTGTTTCTCTTTTCATCATATATTAGCCCAGCATTTGCTAAATACTCTCTCACTTGGATCAATTTGGAGGACAGGCCAGGTATTTCACTTGCAAGTTTACTTAAGTGGCATTAGGTATAAACATTTTGCATTTGCTTTTTATTAACGCTCTACCAACTGATAGGATGCGTCATTTTGATTTGTATCTAGTCGTTTTCTTGGTGATGGTTTTCAATCATTTGCACTGCATCTTTTAGTAATGCCTAACGTGTGTTTCTTCATCACTACTGGACTGCAGATTTTTTCAGTGAATCTGTTATTGATTACTTGTGAGAAGATGTTGGTTCTGTATATTTCATTTTTTTCATTTAATGGATGGCTGAATTAATTAATAAACTGTTCGGATGGAAGTTTTCCTTGCAAGTTTACACAAGCGTGGGTAAACATTTTGCTTATCTTTCCACCAACTGATTGGATCATCATTTGTATCTAATCGATTTTCTTGTTGATAGTTTTCAATCATTTGCACTACATCTTTTGGTAATGCGTGTGTTTCTTCATCACTACTGGACTGTAGAAATTCTTCCAGTGAATCTGTGTTTACTTGTAGAGGTGTTGGTTTCTGTAGATTTTGTTTTTCCTTTTAACGGGTGGCAATTAATAGACTGTTCGGATTGAGTTTTCCAACTGCAACAGAAAGTAACGATTTAACTTGTTCCAATATTGTTACAAAAAAACTTCCTTTATAACGGGAATCTAAGTAAGTTGCAATAGTATAAAGGTCATTAATTTCCACAGAACCAAAGCGTTTTCTACCTCCTAGTTTAATTACATCTTTCATTCTTTTTAAACTATCATCATTTTTTCATTTGAAGATGGTTCAAAAATGCTTCCTTAGCGTTGAAATTAATGGTATTACATAAGAAACAGAAGCTGTAGAGGCGCTGATTTTTGGTAGTTTCTTCAAATGGTTTCAATAACTTAATGCAGTGTGATATGAGTGTCATTTTCCAAATTAATAAGATTGTTAACTTTGGAATACGAACTGGCATACGAAGCAAGAAGTTCTTTGAGAAATACTTCTTTCCATCATATGAAGTGTACTATTCCAGCGAGTTGGAATGTCTTTGATAACATTAAGATATGGAATATCAAGACGATTTTTGAATTGCCTTCAACTCATTTACATTTTATTTTCTTTTCAGATTCATCTTAAGTATTTTTATTATAAACTATTTATCAAATCTCGACAATAAACATCAGCGCAACATCCGCACGGATGTTACCTGCGTACTTAATATATATATATATATATATTATACCATATATATATATATATATATATATATATATATATATATATATATATATATATATATATATATATATATATATATATATATATATATATATATAACACCTGTAGTAATAAAATAAATAATTATATATTTTTGTATTTACCGGAGCGGCCGTAAAATAAATTTTGCGGCTCCGACTCCGGCTCCAAGTCCCCCTAAAATTTCGACTCCGGCTCCAGGTCCCCCTAAAATTTCGGCTCCGACTCCGGCTCCGGCTCCAGGTCCCCCAAAATTTCGCTTCCGGCTCCTGTCCCTCAAAAAGTTTTGACTCCGGCTCCACCCAAAACCTTGCGGCTCCGGTGCATAACAGGAGTGAATGGCGGGGTTTTGTGAGGAGGTATGGTTGTAGCCCACCTGGGCCAGGGAATGAACCCCACATTGACGAGATGCCATAGTGAGGGACCATCGCGATTCCGTGAAGCTCTAGGTGGATTTTTCTGACTGCGACGAGTTCTCACTAATTGGTATAAAAGGGGCGGTAAGGCTGGTCATTCTTTTCTACTTGCTTCATATTCTTCTACTATTTTTCTGTTTCTGGTGCATGTTACGCACCTTACCTCCAGTCTTGGGGAGAGAAGATGGGTGATGATGATGATGATGACGATGATGATGATGATGAAGGACTGATTGGTGAAGAACAAGGTGCGTTTAGGAGTGGTAGAGGATGTGTGGATCAAATCTTTACATTGAAACAAATGATTGAGAAAATGAGGGAGAAGAAGAAAAAATTGTATTTAGGTTTTATGGATTTGCAACAGGCGTATGATAGAGTTAATAGGGAAGGTTTATGGCAGGTGTTAGTGATATATGGTGTTGGTGGTAGGCTTCTGAATGGAATCAAAAGTATGTATGACGATAGTGAAGCGTGTGTAAGAATAAATGGTGTCAATGGTGATTGGTTTAGGATTAATAGCGGAGTAAGACAGGGTTGTGTCATGTCTCCTTGGTTATTCAATTTGTAAATGGATGGGGTTATGAAAGAATTCGAGGTGTGGGATGGAGGAAAAATGGTGTTAGAATAGTGGAGATGGAGATGAGTGGAGGGTGCCTTTATATGTGGATGATTTGGTTCTGTGTGGCGAATCTGAAGGGAGTTTGAAAGATTGGTAGAGAGATTTGTAGGGTGTGTAAAAGGAGGGCTTGAAAGTAAACGTGGACAAGAAGTAGAGTTATGGTTGTGAGTGAGGACACTCCTCAGTGTGAAGTTATGTTGGATGGTGAGCAGCTGGAACAAGTGTCTGAGTTTAAATATTTAGGGTATATGTTGGATGAGAAGGGAACGGAGAACGGATGATGCAGAGTGAGTAGGAAAGTTGTGAATGGCAGGAAGGTGGCTGGGTGCAATTAAATCGTTGGTGAATGTAAAGGACTAAGTCTTGAGGTGTGCTAGGGTCTTACATGAGGGTATGTTGTTACCTGTTATTATTGTATAGTATTGAGCTAAGACTTATATGGAATGATACTGGAATAAAAAGTATAGATCTAAAGTAGGTCCAATGTGTTCAGATGGACAATCTTAGAGGTGTGCTAGGTGTGAAAAATTGATAAAATGAGGAATGAACATTAGAGAGTGGTGTTTATTATTGAAGAAAGCGGTAAATGAAGAGAATAAATGAAAATTATGTTGAGATGGTTTGGTCATATGGAAAGGATGAATGATAGTCCGAGTTGGTTAAACGGATGTATATAGTGCCAGTGTGTTGGGAACCGACCGAGCGCTGGGAGACCGAAGAAAAGTGGATTGAGTCCCAGTAAACAGGCTGTTTGAAGGAGGAGAGAGAAATGTGAGATTTGAGCAGAGGCAGAGAAAAGGTGTATAACAGGAGTAGATGGCGGGGATTGGCGAGGTATGGTTGGCTGGCCCACCTGGGCCAGAGATGAACCCTTACACTGACGATCTACCATAGTGAGGGGTCCATCGCTGTCCCATGAAGCTTTTAGGGTGGATTTTCTGACTGCGATGAGTTCTCACTAGTAGGTATTATAAAGAGGGCGGTAAGGCTGGGCTTTCTTTCGACTTGCTGCTCATGTTCTACTGCTTTTCTTTTCCGATGCTCGTTACGCACCTTACTCCCATTCTTGGGAAAATAGAAGGAAGATAAAGAAAGAAAGATATATATATATATATATATATATATATATTATATATATATATATAATATATATATATATATATATATATATATATATATATATATATATATATATATATATATATATATATATATATATAGTTTTGAGGGGCCTTTTTTTATTCGTTAAAATTTCTTTTGCAGACTGCAGTCGTTTCCTCGGTCTGAAGGGATTGATGAAAGCAATAAAGGCCACCAAATGTTACGCAGCATGGGTTGGAGTGGCAGTGGACTTGGAGTGAAAGAACAAGGAATGGCATTCCCTATTTCTGCTGGAGAAGTAAGAGAGACACCTCAAGAACGATTTCGTGGCTTGGGTGTTCCCACACCCCAAAGCGATCCCTATGAAGCCTTTAGAAAGAATAAAGGTCAAGCTTTTATTAATAGAATGAAAGCTCGAGCCGAAGAAAAATATTAAGATATTAATTCCTATTCGATTTTATTTAAATTTTTGTAACCTCAGACGTTCCCTCGTGCATCATTCTTTTAAGATATTTGTTTACCCAAACTGTAAGAAATTTTAAAAGGTTTACCCACATATATAAGTGCATTAATAAATACTCTTTATCATTTGCAAATTTATTTGAATTTTTACTCGATTTCCTAAGGAAATTAGAAAGCAAATAATCTTTGCTTCAAAATCCCCATCAATTGAGGCTATTAATTATTATTAAATGGGATTCTTTGAATTAACTCTTGTTTTAAATTTTTATTTCTTGTGTATACTATAACATGTTTGATGATAATCATGTATTTTCTTTAACCCAAGACTTTGTGACTAACATTTTTTCTTAACTTTTAATATCATGATATTGATACGGGAAAGCCGGACATGGTCTTGTCAAAACCAATCACATTTTATATTCGGGCGATGAATGTTATTTGCCTCTTAGTAAAATAGGTTTGAACTCTAAATATATGATTTGTATGGAGTTGAATATTTTTACCTGTTTGGACAAGTTTTGATTGATCTTTTCATGGATCTTTATCACAATTTGGCCTGATATTTGATTGTATTATGCTTACTTACATCTCTTTATTTAATTTCAGATCTTTCCCACAATTGAACAAAACTTCGCTTTACACAGATAACATTAAAAATGAAGAAATAGACCAAAATGCATCAATAAAGTCAGAATTTGGGATTGGTGAAGGGGTTGTCAACATGGAAATCATAATATCTGAGAATCCGATGATTGCAGAGAAGTCAAGTGCTAAACATGTTGATGTATGTTGATTATTTTGTGTTATTTGTTTACTCAAGTTAGAAACATTAAGAGAGCAAAAATTAATAATAATAAAAATTATTATTATTATTATTATTATTATTATTATTATTAATTATTATTCATTATTATTATTATCATAATTATTATTATTATTATTATTATTATTATTATTATTATTATTATCATCTTCCCCCATTAACGTACCCCACCTTGGCAGGGTGAGGGGGCTCATATACCTTTTCCGAATGGTATCTGCGAAGAAGATGTACGTTATTGTTTTTCATTGATTTTCCCCCTTCTTTTTGTTGTTGCCTTCCTTTCCATTTATGTTCTATAATATATTAGTTATTTTTGCTTTTCTTCTTATTCTTATTATCCTTGCAACAACAACCATATTCCAGCTGGCGGTATGATAGAGCGGATTGGTGTTCCTTCTATCGGGCTACTTACATCCCAGTCCTTCCTGCCACAACCCTTTTTCCGTCTCCGGCATCCGCATTCACATTCTTTCAGGATACTGTCCTCACGGCGGCGGCTGACCATATCCCGCGCTCTATTGGGAACCGTAAATCGCCGTCTCCTTGGTGGAACGCTGATTGTGCTCGGGCTCATCGAGAAAAGCGTCAATTGTTCCGTTTGTACAAACGGACTCCCACTATGTCCAACTTGATTCTTTTTAAGGCTGCAGCAGCCCGTTCTCGGTGTATTAACTGTCGGACGAGAAGACAATATTTCCATGACTACGCCTCTACCGTGATTCGTCTTCACGCCTTTATCATTTCTTCTGTATCTAAGGTTCTGCGCGTAATCTCTCCGGAAACACATCTGATTCCACTATACTCCTACATACGGTCCATAGTGTTACAACTTTCTGATGTTCTCTCTGATCAGATTGTTTGCTGATGAGCTGGGTTTTCACTTTGCTTCCTGCTCCAACGAATCAAGATTTTCAGAACTTTTCGATCGGTTCGTTTACAAGCATCCCCTCTGGACTTTTCTGTTTCCGCTGGAGAGGACCCTTTTTATAACAGACTCTTTACAAGGGTGGAATTTCAAGAGGCATTAAAGCCTGTAGGGATCGGTTGCTGGCTCCTGCCCTGAAGGTATTTTCCTTCCAGAATGTTGAGGCATGTTCATCATCGGCCTCGGCTTTTTCTCCTATCCTGTATAATAGAATCTGGGTGGAGGTTTCTTCCCTCCTGTGTGGTGACAGCTTATATGGTCCAAATTCGAAACTGAAGGACCCAACTTCTACGACGAACCATCGATCATCTCAAATTAACTTTGTAACACATGCAGTTCAGACGAGAGAATGGTGGCTCCGTCTCGTTCCTACATGGAGCACATTACACGTACTTTTCTGACAATCAATTTTGTTTTCGCATCATCGCTCTATTCAGGAATCTCTCCTTTCTGTTGACATGATGTACCTTATCTCTCGTTCGTCATAAATTAACCTGCGTTTTTCTTGATCTGTAAAAGACATATGACTTCACATGGTGGTGGTGGTTTCTGCGAACCTTCACTCACTTGGGGCTCCCGTACACTTCCCTCTTCTCAAACCTGATGTCTGATCGTTATTTCAGGTCGCGTAGTGGCAACCAACTCTTGCAGGCATTTTGTCATGGAAAAGGGGTTCGCAAGGCAGTGTGTTGAGGTATTGCTTTTCGCAAATAGGCTTCAACGGAGTGTCGATACCATCCCCTGACTCTGTCCGTGGTGTTTCCCTCTATGTGGGATGATCTTGCTATTATATGTCACTCGGGGCTAAACTCCCTTGCTGAGCGGTCCGCTTCAACTGGCATCGACAGAGCCACGCTCCTGGTGCAAGGCGCGTTGTTTCAAGTCTCCCACTCCAAAACGAAAGCGATGCGTTTTCCGAAGAAACCCCGTCGCGTGGACGAATTCCGTCCCCTTTACTGCACCTGTATGGTTCCCCCATCCATGTGTGGTACCGACGGTGAGGTTCTTTGGTTTGTTGCTTGATGATCACCTTACATACCTTCCTCTATATATATCTTAAAACTAGTTGCCGCCTCCCTTACCTCTTACGGTACTCACGCTGCAAAGTCTTTGGGTGCGGATAGAAGAGTCATTTCTGCGCTGTCATCATGCCTCGTGAGGGCTAAATTGGATAATGGCTGTGCCATCTATGGGCAGACCTTCCAATTATCTTCGCTCCTTGATCCTATTCAAACGAGGTCCTGCGCATTGCAACGGGAGCATTTTTCGATCATATGCCTAAGAGAATCTGGTGGAGACTGGATATGCCCTTGGTCTCCTTGCGAAGAGAGAAGCTATGTGCTCTTTTATTCCTTCGTAATTCAGATCCCTGCTTTCTTCAGCCTTGTCCACTCTTAACTAGAGATATTCCTCCGCATTCCTGGCGTAATGTCCGACGCTGGGGTTGTGGACTCCTAAATTTTGATTTCCCTTGGCTTATTTTCATTCGATTAATGCGCTAAAAATTTGCGAGTGGACGCTCATGTGAAAGTGATTTTCCTCAGTCGGCCCGGCTGTTTGTTTCGGATTCCATTCCCTTCACCAGCGCTGAGACACATCCGGTCGACGCTTTGAGGGTTCCTTTCTGTCTCATAAAGAGATCCCACAATGACTCGACACTTGTCTACACTGAAGTGCTTCCAAAACTGTTGGACGTCCGCTGTCTTCCGCAGATTTAGCCATCCACAACTCTGCTGCCTATACGTCATCTTTCGGCTGAGCTCATTGCGGCTGTTTTGGCTTGGGCAAATTATCAACCTACCACCCGGACGTCTTTATACAATTTCTCTGACTTCCTATAACGGCGCCTCTTGCTCTGCCTCGATCGTCAACAAAGAATTCTTTGGGTTTCATCTATTAAAAGTTCATTCGGTCTCTTAATAAATTGACTGGGAGTGGCATTGAGTTCTGTTGGGTCCCTTCCCATGTCGGTGTTCCGGGGAACGAAGAGCCTGATTGCGGAGGCCCAACCGTGCTGGCCGCCGCAGCAGTATCCTAGCGGACGGTTCCTTTCCCATACTATACTATATCTGTTGGGAACACCAATCCCAGCGACTGATCTATTACGCATGTGTCGTTAGGTTTCCTCTCCTGACTGGGAGACTTGTTGGGCGTAGGATTCGTGCGCCAAGCTGCGGAATGTTAAACCTCGTTTAGGTCAGTCCGTCCTCTTGTAAACGGAGTCGCGGCCAGGAGGTGTTCCGGCCCCTTTACGAATCTGGGGACATAGGACAATCTCAACCCATGCGGCTTCACATGGAGAGAGAAGCAACGCCCCATCCTGTTCGTTTTGTTCTTCGAGTAAGTCCTTCTACTATAGCCCATTATATTTGTGGTGCGATTGCAGCTCACCCATTCCGACTCCAGTTCTTCCCCTGACATTCTTACCGATTGACTTTCCGGAATCGCTTGCTCATACTTTTATCTGACTCTCATTTCGAGTGACAAGTTTTTTGCGTTCCTCATGACTGAACATCTTTTATCGATTGTAATCCTCTTATTCCGTTATTTTTTTCTCGTCTGTGTAGGACTTCCCTGTTGTTGTTTTTACAGACCGGTAAAGCACTCTTTTTCGCGCAGTGGTGGTCCCTGTACACATCCTCAAAAAAAAAAAAATTTATTATTATTATTATTATTATTCTCCCGTTCATCTTACCCGTCCCTTCCTCAGTTTCTATCCCTTCTCCTCCGTTTTCTGTAGTACTACCCTACGTATTCTGATCTCTCTTTGAGAGGTCTTCTCCATTCCCTCCTGCTTCTGTGTCTACTGTTGTCTGTGTGTGTGTCTATGCCCATCTGCCCCCCTTCCTATGTGGGTAGGGTACAGTTAAAAACCTTTTGTTCTCGCCTTTTCGTCTGCATATTGCTAGGGTACCCGAACCTTGCCTAACCTGTGAGAGGCTTGTCCTGCCGCACTTGGGCGTATAATCTTGGACTTGGCGTCTTACCGTGCAGTGCACGGCTTTTATTTTCCATCTTCGGGACTGGACGCGTGGTTCCGGGGAGCTTTCCCGAGAATAAATAAAAATAAGAAAAAATGGTGTTGAAAGTGATTGGTTTAATATTAATAGCAGAGTGAGGCAGGGATGTGTTATGTCTCCTTGGTTATTCAATTTTGTATATGGATGGGGTATGAAAGAATTAGAGGTGGGGTGGCAGGAGATGGTGTTAGAATGATGGAGAATGGAAGAGAGTGGAGGGTACCCTACTTATTATATGCGGAGGATTTGGTTTTGTGCGGGGAATCTGAAGAGAGTTTGAGAGGATTGGTAGAGAGATTTGGCAGGGTGTGTAAAAGAAGGGGTTAAAAGTAAGCATAGATAAGAGTAAGGTTATGGATGTGAGTGAGGACAGTCCTCGGTGTGAAGTTATGTTAGATGGTGAGCAGCTGGAACAAGTGTCTTGAGTTTGTATGAAAGTTTACACACTTATAAACCTTGTGGAGAAAACGTGAATGGCGTTTATTTGGGAACCCTAGCTCATATGGCTTTGGAGATATGACCTTCCAAATTTTGGTCAAAAAGGTCAATTTTCATATAGTATGCCAAGTCAAAAATTAATCATCTCGGTCCTGCTTAAGCACTACAAACTTGATATGATATACCATCTTAAAGCTCTTGAATAGCTTTACAACTTATATTCTATTCAATTTTTACGTAAGAGTTCACATAAAAATGTTGATCCCTATTTGACCTTGACCTAGGTCAAAATATGTATATTTTGATTTTCTTCAAAATTGGCACAAATTGGTATACATGTCTGCTTCAATATACTATTTGAATTGCGATGATTTTTTACTTATTTTAGGAATGATCGCCATTTTAGTTTCAGCACTTTATGAAAATCTCATTTTTTTTCATTCATCAACAATAATTCTCTATCCAGAACTATATATAATACTATACTAATATATATATATATATCATATATATAATATAATATATTAGTATATAATTATATATATATATATATATATTATATGATATACTATACTACTATATATATATATATTTATATATTATATATATATAGTAATATTATATATATATATATAATATATATATATATCTATAATATAGTATATATATATATATTTCTTCTCTTTCCAACTTCTTTCACCAAGACTGGGTAAGGTGCGGTATCATTGCATCGAAAAGCAAAGGCAGTAGAAGATATAGACAAAGTTGAAAAGAAAGCCCAGCCTTACCGCCCCCTCTGTACATTAATTAGTAAGAACTCTCTCAATCAGAAAATCCACCCATGAGCTTCATGGACCGTGACGGATCCTCACTATGGTAGAATTCGTCAAGTGTAGGGTTCATCGCCCTTGGCCCAGGTGGCCACAAACATACCCCCTCATACATCCCGCATTCCTCTCCTATCATGCACCCTTTCCTCTCGCCTCTGCAAAATCACATTTCTCTCCCTGCAACACATTCCTTTTACTGACTTCTATCCACCTTTTTCTTTCGGTCTCCCAGCCGGTCGATTCCAACACACTCACCACTAAACCTCCGACTTAACCAACCGACTATCATTCACCTTTCCACATGACCAACCATCTCACATACTTTCATTTTTCTCTCGTTACACCCTTTCTTCACACCACATAATCTCTCTAATACGTATATTCCTCATTTTATTCAATCTTCTCACACTGGCACCCCAAGATTGGTCCATGCTGCAAACACATTGATATTAATCTATACTTCTTATTCCAGACCATAGTCTCTATACTATACATTAACACCTGTAATAACATACCCTCATGCAAGACCTAGGCGCACTCCAGACTTATCCTTTCACATTCACTATACGATTTAATTGCACCACGCACTCCTGCCATTCACAACTTTCCTACTAACAATTCTCATCATCCGTTCCCTCTCATCCAACACATACCCCTAAATATTTAAACTCAACACTAAACTTGTTCCAGCTACTCACCATCTAAACATAACTTCACACGAGACTGTCCTCACTCACAACCATAACCTTACTCTTATCTATTTTACTTTCAAGCCCCTCCTTTACACACCCTGCAAAACTTCTCTACCAATCCTCTCAAACTCTCTCAGATTCACCACACAGAACCAAATCATACCGCATATAATAGGTAGGGCACCCTCCACTCATCTCCATTTTCTATCATTTACATCATTTCCTGCCATCCCAACCTCGAAATTCTTTCATAACCCCATCTCCTTATACAAAATTGAATAACCAAGGAGACACTACACATCCCTGCCTCACTCCGCTATAATCCAAACCATCACCATTGATACCATTTATTCTTACAAACACGAGATGCAAACGCTTCATATATCGTCATACATACTTTTTGTTCCATTCAGAAGCCTACCACCCAACACCATATATCACTAACTACTGCCATAGAGCTCCTATTTAACTCTATCAAGCGCCTGTTGCAAATCCATAAAACCTAAAGTACAATTTATTCTTCTTCTCCGTCATTTTCTCATCATCTGTTTCAATGTAAAGATTTGATCACACATCCTCTACCACCTCCTCAAACGCAAACCTTGTTCTTCACTCAATCAGTCCTTCAGTCTACCTCGACGCATCTCTTTCGACAAAAACAGCATATTACCTTCCCTTACAACCACTCAATAACTTAGAGGGAGAGTACACGCATACTTGAAGTGTTGAAATTACCTCCCATTTTTAATGATGCAACTTTTCCCTTTTGCGTTCATGATTCTTTACAACAAGCTCACCCAGCAACATATTACTGACCAACCATATATCTCACATATCATATACACATGATTGAAAATACACACCCCTCTTCTAGATAAAACCTTACAGACATCCCTAACTTCATACTCCTGTTTGTGGGGGTAGAAAGAATTGCCATATCGTATGTCTGCTGTGTCAGAAGCGACTATGGACGGTGGTAGTTTGGTCTGCCTACTATCATCTATTTCTTGCCAGGCAATGCAATCAGGCCTCAGAGAGGTCGTGATCGGGCCGTAAACGCTTCTATTTTCGGCGAAATGTATGACCATCGTTGGGTACGTGAATGTCATAGGACATAAATGTTGAGGGAGTCAAGAGGAAGAGGTAGGATGTATTAGAAAGGCAAGTTGATTTGCTCGCTGTGACTGAAACAAAGATGCAAAGGAAACGGTGAAATGAGTGGTGTGGTTGGAAATGTGTGTGTGCTGGTGCTGAAAGGAATGATGAGAGGGCAGAAGAAGAGTTGCAATTTTGATTGGAGTACCTGTGGTACAAGCTATGGAGACTTTGTGTGTGTGAGTCCTAGGATTCTAAAGTGGTTAATATTAAGTTTTGAAAAGGTCAGGATGTGTGTTTGTGACGTATGGTCCATCTGAAGAAACGTTGAAGAGTGAACGATTTTATTTGGATATCATCTGCAATGATGTCTGGATGGGTGATAGAGCTTCAGATTGATAGTGTTTGGGGGACCTGAAATGTTTTGATACGTGTGATGAAAAAAGGGGATGGTATACAAGGTGTTTTGGGGTCGGAGAAAATGAGAATGTAGAAGGTGAATTGATTTCTGTGAAGGAGAGGTATGTGTGTAAGTAATGACTTTCTTAAACACAAGAGTATCCATTAGTATACTAGAGTTGAGTGTAGGTTAAGATGGTAATCGAAGTGAAAAGTATGATTGATTTTTGGTGTTGGTGATAAAGGAGATGTTGAAGTATGTGTTGGAATGTTAAATCAGTGAAGGGGTTTTCGGAATGGGATTATCTGATCATTATGTTGTTCTATGTAAAATAAAGTTAGTGGGGGCTTGGATGAGGAGGAGGTAATACGAAAGGAAGTAGGTAAAATTAAGATGAGAAGTAAAGTGAACAAGACAATAAGGTAAGTATGTAAGGAGCTGCTCGCTATTAAATCGGTGAATGTGAACAAGTTACTAAACAAATCTGGGGGCAAATGAAGGATAGCATTGTAGTGGTGCAAAGAAGTAGTGTGATGTCTAAAAAGTAGAGAATAAGAATGTTAACCAGTGAGTGGTGAATGAAGAGGTGATGCAGGGTAAAAGTAAAAAAGAAGCGTGGTTGAATGTACTTAAAAAGCAAATGATAAGTCTCAAAAGAAAGATCCTTGGAATTATATAAGAGAAAAAAGAAATACTAAAAGGTGCATACGTAGTAGAAAACAAGAAATTGAACGTTTGGAAGGAGGAGGAATGGGACTTACAAGGAATAGGAAGCTCTTCTGGAAGGAAGCGCGAAAGGTCTAAGAATGAGAATAAGGGGAATCTTGCTTAGAATAATAATAGGGATGTGGCTTTTGTAACTGATGAAATGGGATGCGAGGGGGTGTGGAGGGAACACTTTCGAAAATCTGCACAATATTAACGTAATGAAGAGGTGATAGTGAAATGTGTGTGTGTTTAATGGTGCAATAAGGAATAGGTAATTTGGGATGAGGTTGTGTTATAAATTGTGTAATAAAGCGTTTTATGGAGGGTATAGTTTCCAGGGATTGGAGGAGAGCGGAGTAATAGTACCCTATATAAGGGTAAGGAGAAAAGGGGAACTGTGAAATTATAGGGAATAAGTTTATTGAGTGTGTTAGGGAAGGTATATCTGCATTTTGGTCGAAAGAGTGGTTCGAGTGACTGAAGGACTGAATTGGTGAAACAAGCTGCGTTTAGGAGTGGTAGAGGATGCTTGTGGATCAAATCTTAAAATTGAAACAAATGATTGAGAAAATAGGGGAAGAAGAATAAATTGTATTAGGTTTTATGGATTTGCAACAGCGTATGATAGAGTTAATAGTGAACGCTTTATGGCAGGTGTTAGGTATATGGTGTTGTTAGGCTTCTGAATGGAATCAAAGTTATGTATGACGATAGTGAGCGTGTGTAAGTAAATAAAATGGTTGTTCAATGGTGATTGGTTTCTGGATTTAATTAGCGGAGTGATACAGGGTTGTTGTTATGGTCTCCTTGGTTATTCAATTTGTATATTGAATGGGGTTATGAAAGAATTCCAGGTGGCGTGACAGGAATGGTGTTAGAATGATGGAGAATGGAATGAGTGGAGGGTGCCCTACATCATTTCATATGCGGATGATTTGGTTCTGTGTGCGAATCTGAAGAGAGTTTGAGAGGATTGGTAGAGAGATTTGGCAGGGTGTGTAAAGGAGGGGTTTGAAAGTAACGTAGATAAGAGTTAAGGTTTGGTTGTGAGTGAGGATAGTCCGCAGTGGTGAAGTTATGTTAGATGGTGAGCAGCTGGAACAGTGTCCTGAGTTTAATATTTATGGGTATGTGTTTGGATGAAGAAGGGAACGGATGATGAATGAGTGTAGTAGGCAAAGTTGTGAATGGCAAGGAAGGTGGCTGGTGCAATTAAATCGTTGTGAATGTAAAGGGACTAAGTTTTAGTGGCGCTAGGGTCTTTACATGAGGGGTATGTTGTTATCCTGTTCTATTGTATAGTAGTTGAGACTATGGTCTCGGTATAAGAAGCTTAGATCTAAATTCCACTGAGCTCAGATCGACAATCTTAGCGGTGCATGCTAGGTGTGAGAAGATTAATAAACTGAGGAATGAACTTATAGAAGATCGAGTTGTGTGGTGTTGAGAAGGGTATAATGAGGAGAATAAATGGAAAGTATGTTTGAGATGGTCTTGGTTCAATGTGGAAATATGATGAATATGTCGGTGGTTTAAGCGTATATATAGTGCGAGTGGTGTTTGGAAACCGACCGGTGAGACTCGAGAGAACAGTGATTACTGATTGAGCTGGGTGAACGAATGTCTGAAGGAGAGAATGTGAGTTGGCAAGGCGAGAATAAAGGTGCGAATAATAGGAGTGAATGTCGGGGTTTTGTAATGGGGGCATGGTTGTGGCCCACTGGGCCAGGGGATGAACCCTTACATTGACGATTTACCAGAGTGAGGGAACGTCGCAGGTTGGCAGAAACCCCGGGTTTTTTCAAAAAACCCAACCCACTGGGTTTTTGGTGGTTTTTGGGTATTTTGTATATTTTTGTCAAAAATTTTTTGATGTAGACAAATCAATCCTGCTAATGTCAACGTAAGTGTAAGATACAAGTTTCAAATTTAAAAACTAGTTTATATGAGAGAAACTGCAAAGTTTAACTACAGCTTAAAAATGTATTTCTGATTATTTTTTATAAATTATTACTAATGCCAGTTTATTATTATATTAAATTAATGTACTATATATATATATATATATTATATAGTATATTTATATACTATATATAATATATATTATATATAATATATAATAATATATATATATATATATAATATATATATATATTATATATATAATAATAAATATATATATATATATATAATATATATATATATATTTATATATAGTAATATATATATATATATTATATATATATATATAATATATATATACAGTATATATGTATATAATATATAGTATATATATATATATATATATTATATATATATATATATATAATAATATTAATATATTATCTATTAATATATATATATATACTATTATATATATTATATATATATATCTAATATATACCGTATATTATATAATTAATATATATATATATAATATATATATATTATATATATATATTTATAATATTATTATATATTATATATATATAATATATATATATATATATAAATATATATATATATATATATATATAATAGTATACTAATACAAATATATGTATATATACATATATTTATATATATATATGTATATATAATTATCATATAAATTAATTATATATATAACATATAATATATATGATATATATATTTAATAAATCGTTTCAAAAATCTTCAAGCTTTCCTATTTAGACAAATTATTTTTTACTTTCAGATATCCTTATTATTAGTGCATATTTTAATTAAAATAACATTTTAAAACATATACAAGTATATTTAAAAATGCCAAAGTATCATTCGGGAAGAAGATATAAGGCTAGTGAATGGAAGGAGGGGACAGTATTAAGTGACCAACCAAACAGAGTTCTTTGTAATTACTGCAAAGAGAATATAACAAAAAAAAATAGAAAGGGTTAAAAGCCATTTAGAGAAATGTAGAAGTTCAGGATAAATAGAAAGATTCTTTTCAACGTTTGGGATCATTTGGAGCAAAATAAGAAATAGATTGGGAAGAGAAAAGGCTGAAATGCTTGTAAGAATTTACAGGCACTCGAGATCAAAAAATAATACTGATTCAGAGTATTGATACATAGTATTCCATTACATTTTTATCTGAAAAACATACATTCAAGTATTTAATTTATTTGTTTAAAATTTTAAAATAAAAATTATTAAAATTAAAAAAAAAATTTTTTTTATATAAAAAAAAAAAAAAAAAAAAATTAAAATAAATTTGTTTTTTATTTTTTTTTTTTTTTTTTTTTTTTTTTTTTTTTTTTTTTTTTTGGATTTGGGGGGGATGATTGGGTGCAAATCTTGAATTATATATATTTACCTTCAGTTCAAAAGTGGACTAAATATTCAGATTTTTAATGCATAGATTATAAAATAAAAATTTTTTTATCTTCATTATACTGGCTAGGAAACCCATGGTTACTATGGTCTTCCATTTACATTGATTTAAAATTCAAAATTAGAAGTTAGAGAACAAAAACCCAAGAAGTTGGGTTTTTGGTGGGTCTTTGCTCTTGGGTTTTTGGGTTTGGGTTTTTGGGTGCCAACCCTGGTCTGTCGCGGTCCCATGATGCTCTAGGGTGGATTTTCTGTCTTGAGAGTTCCACTAATTATAGTACAGAGGGGCGGTACAGGGCTCGGGCTTTCCTTTCCGACTTTTGTCATATCTACTACTGCTTTTCTTTCCATGCATGATACGCACCTACCCCCAATCTTGGCAAAGAGGAAGATAAAGAAAGAGAGAAAGAAATATTAATATTGGGATTAAAAAAAAATTCGTGTTTTTTTTAAAAAAAAAACACGTTTTTTTTTTAAAGAAAACAAAGGCCAAAAATTTTTTTTTTTTTTTTTTAAATTACTTTTTTTATATATATATCAAGTCTTTTTAGGGTATTTAGCATTAAAATACAGTTAATACAATATGTTAAAAGAGGTATGCAATATATAAATTAAGAGTTTAGTACTTAGTAAAGTTTTATTAGTGCTCTAGGGCATATAATTATTGACATTTCATATAATCCTGATATATTAGTTATTATTATTATTATTATTATTATTATATATATAGTATAAAGTATATTATATATATGTATATTATATACTATATATATATATATATATATATATAACATATATATATATATATCTATATATTATATAATATATATATAATATATAATATATATATATATATATTATATACTATATATATATATATTCTTCATCTACTTTTCTCCCAAGATCTGGTGGTAAGGTGCGTAAAAAGCATCGAAAAGAAAGCAAGTAGAAGAAATGACAAAATCGGAAGAAGCCAGCCTTACCCCCCCCCTCTGTACCATTAATTTAGTAAGGACCGTCCAGTCAGAAATCACCCTATAGCTTCAACGGGAACTGCGACGACCCTACTTGTAAATTCGTCAGTGTAAAGGGGTTCATCTTGGCAGTGGCCGACAACCACTACCGCTCCAAAACCTCCGCTTCTCTCCTATTATGCCTTTTATTCTCGCGCTCTTCCAACACACATTTCTGTCTTCAAACATTGTTTAACTGACTCAATCCACTTTTTGCTTTCGCATCCCAGCAGTCGTTTCAACACACTCGCCACCTATGCATCTGATTAAAAACCGACTATCACTCTCTTTCCACATGATAAACCATCTCAACATACTTTTCATTTATTCTCTCGTCTATCCCTTTCTCACACCACACAACCTTCTAATACGTTCATTCTCATTTCTCAAATTCTTTCACCCTAACACGACCTTAATTGTCCATCTGAACACATTGACTTTAGATCTATAACTCTCTATTACAGACTCATGAGTCCTCAACTACTCATGCAATAACACAGGTAACACATACCTCCATGCAAAACACTAGAGCACTCAAGAGACTTTAGTCTTTACATTCACGCAACGATTTAATTGCAACCAGCAAACTTCCTGCCATCTCACAACTTTCCTACTACAATCTGCATATCCGTTCCCTTCTCATCCATCTCCAACATATATCTAATATTTAAACTCAACACTTGTTCCAGCTTGCTCACCATCTAAAATAAATTCTTCACACTGAGCGACTGTCTCACCTCCACAACCATAACCTTCTCTTATCTACGTTTACGTTTCAAACCCCTTCCTTTTACACACCCTGCCAAATCTCTCTAATATATAAACTCTCAGTTCGCCACACAAACAAATCATGCCGCACTAGAGGTCACCCTCCAACTCCATCTCCATTCTCCATCATCTAACACATTTCCTGTCACGCACCATCCTTAATTTACTTTCATACCCATCAAGTATACAAATTGAATTAACCAAGAAATAACAACCCTACTGCTCACTGCCGTCTATTAATACTAACTAATCACTTTTGACAAACCGATTCGTATTCTACACACGCCCACTCATCGTCAAATACTAACATAGCTTTTGACTTCATTCCAGAAGCCTACCACCAACGACCTGCATAGAGCTTCCCTATTAACCCTAACAACTCTCCTGTTGCAAATGCATTAAACCAAATCAATTTATTCTTCTTCTCCCTCGATTTTCTCTATCATTGCTCTTCAATGGTAAAGATTGTGATAAAACAGATTCTCTATCCCAACT
>JABUQX010073809.1:22500-33905 GCA_015478945.1 Trachelipus rathkii | reverse complement strand
GGTGGAGGACTTCTAATAATAGTCACTAAAGAATGTTTATGAAAAGTGTACTCCACAATCGAATTAAATATATAAGGGATCTTTATATGAGGCAAATTGGCATTTTATAATGAAAACGAAAGGAAGAAACGTGCGGTAGGAATTTGGCAAAATGTGTCAAAATCACGAGCGAAGTTTATTTTGAATTAAAAAATGTAGATTGAGGAAAACGAGATAAGGAATGAAAATTTCCAAAAGTTTTAATGGTAAATTTTTAAAAACTTCTGGAGAATATGGTTGGTTAAGGAAGGTTTCCTCATATTTGACGACATAATACCGTTCTGAACATCGTAATTGAATCTTACACTATTCTATAGCAAATAAATTTAGACAATTGTTTGATGAAAATCTTGTCAATATCACACTAAGATGCTTTTACAAAAGCTCATTGGACATGTTTATGAATTACTGTACTGCTATGGAAATAATGAAATAATTAAAATAGATGAATCCATCTTTAGGTGCAAATATATATATTTATATATTAGTATATATAATATTATATATTATATATTATGTTGAAAAGAAACCTGTTTAGTTTTATTTAGCGGTCTATTAAGATGTTATTTATAGTGTTTTTGAGGATAGGTTAGTAGTATCGTAGTTATGATATATATACTATATATGTATATATATATTATATTTATATTATATAAAGATAATAATATATTATAATATATTATATATATATATATATATATATATATATATATATAGTGGTTATATATTGATGAATTTGAAACACATTTAATAAAATATATAATTGAATATGGTATTGTAATAGGGACTATTTATGATATAGTGGCGAATGTAGGTATATATATGTATATAATATATGTATATATAGGTAATATATATATAGTATAGTATGCTTTTTATTTAGTTAGTTATATTTTTGATAGTAGGTATATACTGGTGAATATGTTCATTAAGTAAAGTATTAAGGTAGTATTTATAATATTTAGGATGGGTTCTATAGTATATAGTAGGGGGGCGGTGGTCGAGTTAGGCTCGTAGATTGATTTTGTAAGGGTACATTATTGTGGGTCTGACACAGGTATGATATATACAGTAAATTAGTATGATCTGATTAATATATATAGTATGTAGGTATTATTCGTGTATTGAGTAGCTATAGTTATTGTAAATATAGTCTATACTTATATTTTATTATATATATATAGTATGTATGGTTATATATATTTGTATATATATAGTATATTGTAGTTATATTTACTATTTATATATATACTAAATAGTATGAGATATTTATAGTTGTATATGTTGTATAGATAGTGGTTATTATGAGTTTATGCTGTAGGTTTTAGGTCAAAAAGTTATCCTATTATATTTGCTACGGTTGAGTAGTTGTGATGATATATAAGTATAGTAGTATATTATATATATTATGATTATAATAGTATTAATGATATTATAGACAGAGTTTGGAGTAGTTTATTTCGCTAGTGATTATGCTACTTAGAAGGTAGTTAGTGTGAAAGGTTTTATGTACGTGAGACTGTGGACTTGAAAAGAATTAAATAGTATCTGTATAATATATAATATTCATAGTTTGCATGGTTAGCGAGCGACTGCTACGTGTTTACGTATGTTTCATATCTACTCGGGATGCTCTGTGCTCTGGTCGTCTTTCTGCTCATATCGTATTCTGCTCTCTTATACTGATAGAGTATAAATTAAGGTGTGTTGATACATGTGATATTTGTTATGATTACTTATTATAGTGGTAATGTATATAATTGTTATTTGTATTGATGATTGGTATAGTGGGTTATATTTATAGAGTATCGTATATAGGGTTAGGTTATATATAGATTTTAAGGCATAAAAAATAATCATGTAGCTTATTGTTTAGTTATTTTGGTATATGGGATTATGTTTCTATTTAAACTTTTATTTCGATTTTTTATTTTATTCTTTCTATCATGATATTGTTTTTTTTTCAATCTATTTAATTTTATTATGATGTTAGTATGTGGCTATATGTGCATTTATTTATTTTTATTAGATACGTATAGTTGTATATGGTATAATCAGATATAATTAGTATATATATATTATATAGGTGTAGAGCTATATGATATTATCTATTTGATATGATATTATAGGTATAGTATATGTGATATATATATAGTTATAATAATTATATAATAGTATATATATTAAAGTTAACCACCACTGCAAGGCTGGGCCCTTTTCAAGAGGGGCAAGGATAAAACAAAAAACCACTGCAACACCTAGGCTAACTTGCATTAGATGCTTCTTCAGGTGAGCGCAGCACGTGGGGCTTTAAAAAGGGAAGATATAAATATGCGAGTTGGTAAAAAGCCAGATGAAGGCGTAAGATGTTTCCACGAAGAAGTGGAAAGTAAAGAGGCAGCACAACGACAAGTCTGGGGTTCGCAATAATCACTGCGCATATTCATGGGAAGCAAGGCACCCCTTGTGATACGAGGGCGACGCAAGTGTGGTTTTGAATTACGATGAGGATTAACGATCCCCGAGGCATTTTGCGCTGTTAGTACGTAATAGGAAAAAAGGATTGAGTGCTGCGCAACGGTTACGGTCATCGTAGAATAGAAGGTCAAGAAGGTTTGAAAGAAGAAGGACAGTTCTTATATAGGTCTGCTTAGCTTTAGACTCAACCCTCAAATGTGAGAACAGTATTCCATACAGGGCGAATAAGGCCCTTATATTAACATGGGAGTTTAGCTGTTCAGAGGAATAAGGAAATTGCCGAAGCAAACTTGAACAGAACTCCCAGCTTTTTTTTGAGCCACCTTAGGAACCAATTGTATTGATAGTTTTCCAAGACAATTTGTTGGTTTTATTGTTGCAGAGCCAAGTAAATTTTTTGATCTTATTAACAGTGAGGTACGTTGAGGCCGTTGAAGAGAAATAGGAAAGTTGGAAGGTGTTTTTGAGAGGGAGATGTATAAAAAGGTTTGTAGTTTTTAAATGAGTTTGGACTTTTACAAAAGGTTGCGGTGACCTCCTTCACCGTGGAAATCCCATCCAGATTCGAGAGGGAATGGAATAGGAATCGGGAAAGGTCGTGAAGACGAGTAGCAACTGCGTAGAATTGCAATAACCGGGTAGCAGTACATTGAAATAGAGTAGAAAGAACTGGATGATTGAGTCTCTGGCATGAGAGAGTAACAAGATAGTTAGAAGTTTACATAGCTGAGTGTAGATGTATGAAAAAGAAGGAATATATTATTGGGAGATATAAATACAGAAACTTTGAAAGAACATCCACAATTCTCCCAAGGACAGGAGGAAGAGGTACCGTCAGTCAACGATGTCTGATTATGGAGCGGTCAGGAGAAGAAACTAGACATGAGCTTAGCAAAGAGAGGAGAAACCCAAAGGAAGAGCTTCGAGATTCAGGGACGAGTTCCACTAACAAGTGCACAAAGAGAGCTTTGGATATGTCAATGGGATAGCTCGCCGAGACAAGCAAGTGGAACTTCCCATTAAGTCCCGTAAGGTTGAGAAGACGCAGTAATATAAGTCATAGTCTTAAAATAACGAGACCAAACATATATAGACCTCACCACACACAAAATATCTGTGTCACATCAGAGAGATACAGATCGAGAGAAATACTGATATGATCTGTAAAGAAGGGAATTGAGACTACCAGAAGGCGGATGACCAGGAAGACTGAGAGTTAGAGAAGAGTTTCAAAGACTATAGATAGAAAAACAAGTAAGAGCTATAGGGTGAAAGTTTGAAGGATGCAGAATGCTACCTTTTTCGGGATTCGTGATGAGTATAAATCGTGCTTCCAGCACTGGAGGTGTAAGTGTTAGTATTAAGACATAGAGAGATTAGAGTTGAGATGAGGACAGGCGCTCAGGGTCTCTGAAGCACGAGCTCCTTGCGATAAAAACACTGCGGGAGGAATGGGCCATCCTGGGGGCACTAGCGACTTTTCCTGACGTTCATGGTAGACCAGGATCTCGATGCAGCACTGGTCATGTGTGGAGCTACGATACGAGTTGAAGGGACAGGGAAAGCCTGAGAGGATGAAGAGTATAAGTATTATATTATAGTATAGTTATTATAGGTATTATTATAGTATTGGTATTAATATTATATTATATAGTATGGATATGATGATATATAGGTATAGTATTATTATTTATACTATAGTAGCGCTATTTAATATATTATTTTATATATATAGTATAGTAATGTATATTATTATATATATAGTGGTATTAGTAGTACTATACATGTTATGATTATATTTATATGTTATTTAATTGATAGTTATTATAGTATGTATAATATTGTGCCTGTTATATATATAATTTAGATATAATTAGATATAATGAGATATAAGATATAGTAGTAACTGTATATGATAACTATTATATATTAGTATATATATATATTTTATGCTATATAATATATATTAATTGTAATAGTTTATATATTAGGTATATATAATCATTGTATAGTATTATGTTTTATAGATATATACGTGATGATAGCTATGGTAGTATTATAGTGATGGTATGTATTATATGTATATGTGTTTTGAGTGTTATTATTAATTTTAGTATCGATTTTCATCATTCTTCATTAAGATCGTAGTATATTGTAGTAATAATAGAGGTATTTATATGGTATATTATGAGTTTTATACGTACCTGATGTATATAGAGTGTTTATATTGATGCGTTGTAGGGAGTCGAGGGGTTATATATATATTATTACGTATATATAGTATATAGGTTGTATAGTAAGTTCATTATTATTTCATTGTTCGACAGTAGGATTTTATATATATGTAGATAGTGATAGTGATATTTGTTATGTTTATCATTTTGGAATGAACGTGTTGTATTATTTAATTATTATATTACTATTTATATAATAGTGTTTTTATATGCATTAATATAGTTATAGCCCATTTATTCGTTAGTATGATAATATGCTAATACTATCTTATGTTCTATATATATGAGTATCTAATATATGTTAGATTATATAGTATTTATGTATGATAGTTAGTATTAGTAGTATATTATATAGTATTGTATATTATTTTCGTTTATAATAGATATGTAGTTATAGATATTGTATTATTAGTGATATCGTTTGGTTTAATAGATATATGTACGTTAGTATAGTTAGAGTGTTGCTAGATATCATATAATATAGTATTGGGCCAGGCCAGGCATCATAGTGGATGTGATGAGTAATATTATATATTTTATTACGTAATATAATTATATATATATAGAGTATATATTAATATAATTATTAGTATAATTTATTTAATTATTTAATATATGGTTTATAATTTGTTTTAAAGATACATAATGTTATTATATAGTAATATTATATAGATATTTGTATTTATATTAGTATTATTCTATAATAGGTAGTATAGTATATATTGGTTTTTGTGTGTATAGTATTAGAAGTAATACGGTTGTGTTAATATAATATTAGTGGGTATGTGATATTATTGATATGTATACTTTATGATTGATACTTTTGTCAATGGTATATAGTGGATATTATTAATATATATATTATTAGTACGATCGGTATATATAGGTAGTATTAATAGGATGTCATTATCTAGTATTATTTAATTGTTATCTTTAGCATATTAGTATATTATAGTGATGATACTATCATATATATATATAGGGTATATATATATTAATATTAGGGGTATTTTGGTTGTGAATATTTTACTCTTTTCTCTAGTACCCTCGTATTTATCTTATTAGTATAATTAATCTTTATTTTCACCACAATCATCACTTTGATTGGATCAAGTAATTGAAAAAAAAATTGGATACTTGGGTACATTCGACCACAGATGGCAGAAACTAGTTTAAGCATTATTATACTGTAGTTACATTAGGTTTGTTAGTTCTCATAGGTTTGTGATTGTGTTGGTGATAGTTGTAGTGGAGGGTGTTAGGCTATATTTATACTAAGTTAAGTAAATAATATATAAATTGGCAATATCTCATAGTTTACAGAGTGTATTACCCTCTCCTTTACCAGTCCCAGTAAAATAAGGAAAAATAAATTCATGTTTTTGAGCATTTGATCCGAAATTTTAAATTGAAGGATTTTTGTTATTTATTATTAATTTAAGTAAATGAAATAAAACATATTAAAAAAACATTTAAACTCTGGGAAATTTATTGTTTAGCTGTTTTTGGGGTGGGAGTTTTAAGATAATTAATATATTTTTTTTTTATTAGAGTTATTCATATGAGATTTAATTATACTATTTTAATATAATCTTAAATTAGTTGTTTCAGTAAAAATCATAAATATTATAACATTATTTTTTAGTGTTTTATTAAAATTAGTCTTTCATAATAACTAAATTTATTTAATTTTCGTGTAATATAAAACAAAGAGGATTATATATATATATATTAAAAGTATATAATATATAGTTATAAATACAGTATGATAATTATATAATTATATAATATTATATATCATGATATATTTAGATTAGTAATGGTAATTTAGTAGGTATTAGGGTAGTATATATATATATTATTAGTAAGATTATAGTATGATTTTATGTATATTATATCTGTATATACTATGTATAGTGTTATGGGATTTCATGAGAGATCCCGACTATGTTAATAAGCTGACCAAGACTTTGGTTCCAGACCGTGGGCGAATAATTTTCAAGATATGGCCCGCTCGCCCTCACAAGAAATGTGATGTCGATTACCGGACTGGTGTGTCGAAAACCGTTATTCCGGAGAATATCCGTAGGATCACTTTAAACAGGTAATCTTTGTGCACGTTCATCAAATTCTTATTTCCCTTTTAATTTTTCTTCATTTATGAGGTCGCATACTTTATCTGCGGCTCTATTTAGCACTACAGACGATACGTCACGTTTACTTCTATCAGGAGTCTGGGGATCAGATCATAATCTAATCCCGGATCTTTAACCAAACTGTCGTACAAATGTGGCTTAAGTATGATCACGATAGAATAGTAGAAAAGAATACTATAGAACTGTGATAGGAAATGCAAAACCAATGGTATTTCGAAAACACTGATGTCACGCTTTCACCAAGACTACTCTTGAAGCCCCTTCAAGAATCACAGAATTGCATTCTTCCAAGTCTGCACTTCTCTCACAATCGTACAATATCTCCATAACAACACAACACCCAAACGAGCTCCACAAGCATAGACATATTACATTGCTTCATTTTTAACTGAATGAACACTTAAAAACCAAATATATTATTCTGGTTTTCTCATATTCACATTGGCAATATAGCAATAATGAGGAAGGCCGCACCTGTACGGAGACATACCGTGAAGCCGCCTCAAAATTCTACGGACGGCTATCGAATGCGATCTTCAACATGTCCCTAAACTCTTGTTCAAAAATTAAACTCTACTTAACTTGCTTATACACAACTTACTAAACCGGATCGATCACCAGACCACCATCTTACAAACTATAAAGTGGTAATCTAAACTGAGCGGAAACGACCGCTAAAAATAAAAAGCTTTTACAACAATGATGATTAAATATGGGGTAAAGACCACATCAACCTAAATAAACCTGAGTACATGTCCCCACCACATCCTTCAAACACTGTGCCTCATGGTGTAATATAAGGAAATAAACCTCACACTAAATACTGTCTCCGACCGAGTGGTTGTGTTGCAGTTTCCCAAACCTCATACATCGTGGGAGATTGAGGTTTTCAAGCGCTCACCTACCCGTACAAAGTTGGTACATTTACACCAATGAAGCCAGGACCGATAAGAGGAGACACAGAACATCGCGCAATGCCAATCAGTGTCTCGGAAATACCTTAAACCATACCTAGAACTAACAAACGCGCAAACCAGAACGCTCACCCAACCTCAAGTCATCTGGCCACGTCACATTGCACCGAGACATATAAAGCTAGTTTTTCATCTCAAATTTACCAACAACTGAAATTCTCCACTTGTCACACATGAAGAACCGAACTAAATACTCGAATCCAATTCCTATCATGGCAATAAATATGCGAATAAAGTGGTCCAATTCATATACTACCGCAGTCGGCGTCAGCTTAAAGACCATAACATTATTTGTCTAGAAAAGCCCACTTATGGACCGATTCTTATCTCGACTATATTAGAAAAAGCAGCTTATTATGCCCTATAATATCGACAATCTGCATTCACAATCAATGTCAAATGCGACAACAAAATTGCCACTTTATCTACATTCCAGAGTAAATGTCAGCTTATCAATTGTCATTCCTTCTAGCAGGATAGTTAAAAAGATGACGAGTGCACAACGCTATAACTGATATATGGATGGAATCAAGATCTATAAACAGTAGATTGGCGACTGATTAGGACACTCAGAAAAGTGTAAATACGTGTTTGTATGTGGTTCACACCACTACAGAACGACAACACATGATTTAGCCTAAACCCAAAATCACTATGAATACGGCGTCTGGAATAAGCTCATTTACTCGGATCGCAGAGCTTGTATGCCATAACGGTGTCCTACGATTAAAAACGTCAACCACGGGTGAGATAGACGATGCTCTAAGAATGTGGGAAATGACAGATAAAAGTTAGGCTGAATAAACTCAACCAAACGAACAAGAACATATCCTTATCATTTGATTGAAATCAATAAAGCCCAAGAGCATCAGACAAGAAGACCGCCCAATGCGGACACAACAACACACATATATATTTCTCGCAACTCACTTCGCAGAGTCAAAAACCCACACAAGCCCTCAAACGGAAAATCATTCTATGAAAGCTCTCAGAAAAAAAACGTCATACTCCAGACGCATCCAATCGACATAGAAATTAACACATACTTGACAGAAACAAACGAAACATTAAAAACTCACCTGCAAGCTGACTCAGACGAACATTGTCAAACAAACCCTCAAACACCGAGGGAAACAGCTTGACTCAATAGCAAGCAAATATAGACAACAGTTCCCACAGCCTAAATTTTAATTCGCTCCTATCTGGTGAAAAGGTATCGATTATATCAAACTAACAACCAGAAAAGACCCCTCTGCACCCATCATCATTATCGCTTCATTTTGTCTGCATATTATATCAACACTTGACAGAACTTTACTTATGAAAAGCCTACTAACAAGAGAATAGATCCAGGCTATCGACCTAACACATTACAACTACTGCTACAAGCAAACCATTCAACCATTAGAATCGCGCACTCATAAATCATCAATTCATCCCAAAATCAACGGCTCTATCAACCTCAAACCGCACTCAGAGACAATTGTTGTTACAAAGCCTTTAAGACATCAGGTACTGTTAGACATAACTTTAATACAGTAAAAATATACGAAGAATCAACATGTGGGCTCCACTTGAATCTAAAGAAGTTGGATGATTTGCCAGATTATCTTTTATATCAAACAGGATAAGCAGCACAAAATCAAAGATAACATAATCAGATACAAAGTTCGAACAGTAAAAACCATCAACACGAGTACCGTACATGTGATGGTGCATTCCTATATCGCTGATATGTATTCAAGCTATTCAAAATTGATCTCTCTCTTGGGTCTATCTGACCTCACAATTACGACAGCCAAGGTGCGTTCGTGACGACTATTACGCCGAGTTTACTAGGCACTCCAAATCCAGATACTTAATACAGTCTGGTAAGTGTCGATAAACGTGAGCGCACACCTACATCAGTTTCACTTCAGACATTTCTAACAGAAAAGAAAGATGTCGAGCCTGCACCAATTACTAGATCATATGTGTATCAAACGAACATTATCACCGCGACATTTGAACGCCATATTGGCACCTACAAAATCGCAAAAGTCTACTTAAAGTAACATGCCATAAACCTATCTACAAAGACTCAAATGTCCTTGGAGTAAACACTGATTACTATTTCACCTTGGAAAATTAATACAACATACATAATTTGATCAGCAAACAAGAAAATAACCAAATTAAAGAACCATTCGCCGGCACTGACTTCTACAAACAACAATGACAAACATTCCACCACCATAGTACAGAAGCAAAAGGCATTTTCGTGCCATTCTCTAATCTATGCCTCTTCAGCTTGGCATCCATTACTGACTAAAAACAACATATATATGTTAACTCGAAACAACACAAAGCAAAACACTACACGTAATCATAAAACTAGTGGATGTACATTCAACTAATTACATCCGAAATACACCTACACGAGGAACCAATATACTACCCAGACATAGTACGCTGACACGATAGTCGAATTTGGCCATACGATCAATCTTACCAAAGAACCCATAACACCTTCCAATCACGCCTAGTCACAATGTAGCCGCTCTCCATATACCCACCTTCGCACAGGCTTCAGACAAACTCTTCTTCACTCAGCCTCTATATGGCTTACATAACAAATTTCTGGTACAACGATTCGACCACTCTACCGTGGGGTAATCAAATCACACCACACTAAGTAAAAACTTATCTAAGAGCGAGGATCTCGACCAGAAGAGTCATACTTATTATATACTACTTAACGGTCGCCACGTGTTATGAGTGAGAATATAGGGCAAAGTAGAATTCAACCGCCTACCATAGCTACTCAAATCTATCCCTTGCCTGGTGCCCAATTAATGATGCGCGGCGCGTACCGACACAAACTTAAAATTACACAACACAGGAGTCAACCTAAAACCACAACACTCATAAAAGTGATCTGTCCAACTTGTTTGTTGTAGACCAGGTCCGCTGAAAAACATCCCACTTTCTACTGCTCCTTGGTGGTCCTCAAAGCAAGCAATCTGGAACCTATTCAACACTGGAGATCTCTGGAGGAGTGCCTGGATTTCGTGCGTTCGGTTTGGTTATCGTTGGAGACGCGATGCCTCTCCGATATAAGGGTGTTGCATCCGGTGAGAAGGTAGGTTATATTATAAATATATATATAAGTAATATATATATGATATCATATAAATATAGTGAATGTAATATTATATAATACATAGTTTATTAATATAATATATATATATATATCTTATATAGACAGAGAAAAATTTGCTCGCGCAAGGAATGAACACACGACTGATGACAGCGGTCGCCGTTTGACATGTATCTAGGGTAGGCGTTTCCATCCTAGATCCGATCCGTTTCCCCGTAAAGAAGAAAGCATCTCGGAAAAACAGTTTCCAAGTTTCCCCTTCGATTCAATGCTGTTGAAACTCGGATTACTTAGTTTTAAATACATAGGAAATGTGGGCTGGAACCACCTGCTGGGGCTACTACGGCAATTCTGTTTGGGTGTTTCCTTGGTTATAGGGAGCAAT
>JABUQX010073809.1:2500-12500 GCA_015478945.1 Trachelipus rathkii | reverse complement strand
TACTAATTAATGGTACAGAGGGGGCGGTAAGGCTGGGCTTTCTTTTCGACTTTTGTCATATTCTCCTACTGCTTTTCTTTTCTGATGCATGTAACGCACCTTACTCCCAATCTTGGAAAAAAAAAGGTAGATGAGAATATATATATATATATATATATATATATATATATATATATATATATATATATATATATATATATATATATAGCTATATAATATATATATATATAATATATAGATGGATAAGATATATTATATATATATATATCAACACACTTACAGGAATTTCTTCAATAAATTGAGATTTTGTCATTTCTGATGATGGACGAATTGAAACTTTTTTACTTCCTTTTCTGATGACTACGTTTCCTTGTGGCAAAACTAAAGGCAACAGCAAAAGGGCAGCACTTTCTGACGTTTCTGAAAGTGATATTCGTTTGCTTTAATTTTTTCCTATTAAGCAGATGAAAATGATTTGTGAAGTTTTTATTACAAGATGCATTAGCTTTGGAATGTATGTTTTATAGAGGTTGTCAGCGATTATTATACATGGGTTTGTTGGCACACAAGTAATTCAATTTACATGAAGTTTTCATAGGATCATACCTGGGTCACTTTCAGAAATTAATTGCTTCAGCTTTGCAAACTCTTCAATAGCAGCAGCACGTTTAAGGTCAGGGAGTTTGGTGAAGAGTTCTTTTGCAAATTTGTCTAAACCGACATCTAATCCGTCATGTATTGCAGTGGGTATTAGGGCCCTAAAATCCTCATTAATCTGAAATGTAAAAAAGGATTAAAAGTTATTACTCAAAGCTTTGATAAATAATCATTATCACAATCAATAAAATATTTGCAACATGCAGACATTGTCAGATCAGGAAAGCATCACTTTTCAAAGTAAACAAAGCAACTACCGTAATGAGATAAGTTCCTAATTGGTGATACTGTCAGTCAAGAATAAATGGTCAATTAACATATGAGCCTAAAGTCCAATGTTCGTATATTTAGTAGTGTAAAGCAATTGCCTTAGACCACTGGAAATGGTTCCCACATTTCCATGTGGATTGGGCCAATTGCTTTATTGTACGTGTCTTAAAGGAACTTACCCACTCAGACTTAAGTAAACAGGGCCATTGTTCAAGGACCTGAGTAGTATGCAAATCCTTTATATCATTTCGTCGATGACCAAAGGACAAATGCCATTTCTCTTGAACTAAATCAGCAGGAGATTCATTTTCCTGTAACCATAATTTCCAATTCTGAGAATGTTCCCCTTCAGAATCTGCATTCAATGTTTCCTGAAAAAAGAAATGCACATATTATTAACATTTCATTGGGCAGTGATGGTAAGTGCGGCAGTAACCCTTATATGAAGTAAATAATACATTACTTACTGGTAGTTCAGCCCTTTTCAAAATCTTTTTGTCATGTGGTGATAATTTCTTCCGCCAATTTTTAAGTCTTTGATCCAATAGACCAGAAGAAGGTGAACATTTAGAAGCAGGCAAATACCACAGTTGCTATGAGAAAAGAAATTGCTTTAAAAAAAAAAAAAAAAACAAGATATAATATATATATTTTATTATATTTTTATATATATTTACAATAATTTATATGTTATATATATATAATATATTATAATAATATATATATATAATTATATGTATATATATATCCCCAGACTGGGTGAGGTGCTAGCAACCTCTAGGAAGGCAAAGGAAAGTAAAAGAAGAAGGTGACATAAGTCGAAAAGAAAGCCCCCCCCCTCCCGATACCATCCCCTCCTACCCTTAAGTGGGAAACTGTCACGGCAGAAATCCGCCCTGAAGCTTCATATATCGTGACAATCACCCACTGTGGTAATTCGTCAAAAGCCTGGTTTATCCATTGGGCCAAGCCCACAGCCACGCTCCCTCGAAAAACCACGTCATTCACTCCTACCATGCACCATTCTTCTCGCTTGCTCCACATCAACATTCCTATCACTCAGACATTCTTTTACGGCCTCACCACTTCTTCTTTGGCCTTCCAGCCGGTCCGTTTCCAACACACTCACCTCTATATATCCACTTAACCAATTGACTTCCATCCATCCTCTCCACATGACTATACCATCTCAATACACTCTTATTTATACTATCATTGACACCTTTTTTTTACACCACAAACCTCTCTAATATGTTCATTCCTCATCTTATCAATCTTTCTCACACCTAAGACTATCCATCTGCATAGCCTGCAACTTAGATCTACACTTACTATTCCACACAGTAACTTCCCTACCATATATATATATACCGGTAGCCTCCTAAATATATACCTATCTTCTATATATATATATATGTAATATATATATATATATATATATATATATATACTATATATAATATATATATATATATATATATATATTATATATATATATACCGCGTAGCCTTCCTAAAATTATACCTATCTTCTACTATTAACAATATTAAAATACATAAATATAATTACATATGGTCTTAAATCAAGATAAGTGTCAGCTATCTTCTTTGCTGCTGCTAGCATAACCTCCTTTTTCATGTAGTGTCCAAATAATTCAATCAATTTCTCTACAAAATGTCTGGCTAAACAATTCTTCTGCAGGCGATCTAGACCCTTTTTTTCTTCTAACAGATGATAAATGCTTGGTTCTTTGAGATCTATTAACTTTGCAACATCAAAGCTTCTAAGTTTCTCATAGTCTGATATTGGCAGCGTATCATCAGAAGAGGAAGATGAACATGATGGACTGGAAGGTGAAAGATGTTTACACTCACAATTTAGCTCATTTGATAGACGTTTCTCAGCATTTACAGAAACAGATATATTACTTTTCTGTTGAGAAATTAGAGATCTTAATTTTGCAAAGTGCCCAATTATTGGTACTAAATCTTTTAATTCAGCTGGTTCCAACTGCATCAAACTTTCTTCACCAATGCATTGCTCTTTAAAAAAAAAAAAAAAAGTAATGAGGTATACGGTACCATAAAGTAACTACAATTTTACTAATAATCTTCATACAATCTTAATACCATATATATATAATATATATATATTATATTTATATATATATTATATATATATATATATATATATATATATATATATTATATATATATATATATATATATATATATATATATATATATATATATATATATATATATATATATATAATATTGAGTAATATATTATATATATAATGTAAAATGGGGGAAAATGGGTAATTTTTGAAGATTTTTTTTTTTGTTGAATCAGATATTTAAGTTAGACCCATGTTTAAATATTTATTTTCAAATTTAAAGCTTTGTAAATGTTATAGCATAACGAAAATATAAAAAATGTAAAGAAAAATATTTTTAGCAAATTTTTGAAAAATGCAATTTTCAAAAAAAAATTTTTGGAGGGTAAATGAGTAATTGTGTGGGGTAAAATGGGTACTTGTTTATTTAATTTAAATTAAATACAAATATTGAATATAATATTTTTTCTAACAAAAAAACTGCATTTGAACATTCTAATCACTTACCGTAAATTATTAAAGCAAATACTATTATAAAATTACTCATTTTACCACAAATTACCCATTTTACCCCAAAACCAATCACCATTAATATTTTACGAACTAAAAGGAATATGTGCAATTATTTACATCAAAACTCTTACTTTTACACTTTTGTATATGGTATTAGTCAGAAGTGAGAAAAGGGTATTTTATGGTAATTTCAGTGAAAAGAGGAAGCTAAGTACGAGTCAGATGAAAAATGAAAGGTATGTTAGGGGATACAGTGAGGGTGAGAACACTAGAAATAAACAGAATAGATTAGGTTACATAAAGAGGTGTGATATATTTGGTTAGGAGTATCACTTATGTGAAGTATTGTAATTCATATATGGCTGATCAAAGACATGTAAATATGGTGTTAGAAAAGAGGCCAACTATGAGCAGAAGGATAAATTTAGGTGGATATGGGTATAGTAATTATGGTGGTTGTCAAGTTCGTAGAATAGATAGAGGTAGTAATGTAGATAATGTAGCAATAGAAGTAAAGAGTAATAGAGAAGAGAATGAGGAAATAATGAAGGCGATTTAGGAGATATGTGATATGAGTAGAGCATATGAAGAAGACACAACAGAGAGTAAGAATGAAAATAGAAGAAAGGAGAGTTCATGTTATGTGTTAGAAACAAAAGTGGAAAAAATGGAAAAGAAGTTGAAGAAGAATGATGATAGTAGTAGTAATAGTGGGAGTGGTGACAGTAGTAGTGGTAGTAGCGGTAGTGGTAGAAAGGATGAGATGAAGTATAGTGAGAGACTGTGTTGAGGTTAAGAGAAATGTAGATGTGAAGGGTAATGTTGATAGGGGGGTAAAAGATTCAGGGGAGTTGAAGGAGGAGTAAAAAAAGATGAATGATGAAGTGGTGTTTGATGTGGAAGAGTTTAAGAAATGTAGAAAAGGTGAGAGATATGGTGAGTGGCGAGAAAGGGTGTTTGAATATTTGCCTTCGACTAGTGATAGTGAAACAGATGAGGATGAGATTAAAGAAGTATGTGAAGTGAAGTATGATTAAAAGTAATGTTATGAGAGAATATTTATTGAGTGAAGATGAGAGGTATAGTGATGATGAATAAAGTCATTAGGTGGACAGGAAGTGTGGGTGTTAGTAGTATTGGTGAAGTGAAGAGTGTAGTGTGTAAGTGCCATGGAATAGATAATGAGGGAACAGAAGGTTAAAAAATTTGTATAACAGTGCTAGGGCCAGAGGGATGCACAGACAACCTCCTAATATTGTTTTTTACCACTATCACCATATTAAGTCATACTGGAACATCATGAACATAAGAATCAATATTCCCCTGCTGGGATATATTATATATAATACTATAATATATATATATATATATATATATTATATATATAATATATATATATATATATATTATATATATTATATATATATATATATATATATATTGCATATTTGTAAAATACTGTACTATGACTTTTTTCCGGAAAAATTTTCTGTTAAAAAAAATTTCTAAGTTCAAAAAAGTTAAGTTAAGTTTAGTTTTTTAAGAAAATTCTTTAGCGGCAAGCTTCTGACATAATTCCAGAAGCTTGCCCCCAACGAATTTTCTTAGAAAATTTAACTTAAATTAACTTTTCTGAAAAACTTTTTTGAACTTAGAAAATTTTTTCAGAAAAAAGTCAGAGTATATATATATATATATATATATATATATATATATATATATATATATATATAATATATATAATATATATATATATATATATATATATATATATATATATATATATATATATATATATATATATATATATATACCATAGAGATAACATAGTTATTTTGATCTTAAGCATAATACAAACCTTTAAATTTTTCAACATACATTTCGAGTCCATTGTTTATAAGAAGATTTTGAACAAAAATGTCCATTTTTTTAATTTCTATCTCTATCATAAATTAAAAAATAAAACTGCAGCCTATTTTTAAGTGGACATAGCATAAACTGTAAAAAATTTAAAATAAAATTATAGTAGAGGCCTGAATCAACTGTATAGATACAATAAAGGTCAATATGAAGTATATATTTATCAGGCTTGGGTTGAAGTACAAGTACTAGTACTTATGTATTTGTACTTGTACTTACAGTATCTAAAACCCAGTGTACTTGTACTTGCACATTTTGTACTTGAAAATTCGCAAAGTACTTGCAAGTACTTTTGGCATTTTCAACTTGCAAATTATTTTTTTTTTTTTTTTTTTTTTTTTAACATTTTCCTATGTATTGGATATTATTTCTTATATATGTATTCTAATAAATTTCCATTTACGAATATAAAGTATGTCATTATATATAATATATATATATATATATCATATATATATATATAATATATATTCTATTATATATATATATATATATATATATATATATAACAATAATTATTATATATATATATATATTATTATATATATATAATATATATAATATATAATAATATATATATATTCCCCTGGGCTCCTCTTATATGGGGAGTCCAAGCATTTCCAGAAACCTAGCAATCTCCACTGGGCGGAGCCATAGGTCTCTTAGGGAGGTGATCTGGTGTTGTGTTCTGTAGGGAGTGTGAATGGGGCACCTCAGAAGTAGGTGTTCAACAGCTTCAGGATCAGTTAAGCATCTTTGGCAGAGTGAAGATGAGTTTGATGAGGTTGGAATCTATGTTTACATTTTGAAGGTTTGGGTGATATCCGGATCTCAATCTAGGAAGGGAGATCTGTGTCTTTCATGTTAGTGTGCCTTGTGAAGGGGATATATCAGGGAAGGGTTATGAGGCTAATTGTTGGGTAGTTGTTCAGGTAATGTTACGCGAAATGTGTGTGAATAGGTTTTGATAGAGGGGTGTTATTTGGGGGAGGGGGATAGTTCTATAAAATTCGCCATAACAGGGCTGCAGAAGAGGGAGGGAATTTTAAGCGATGCATTGTGTGTTCTTGTAAGTAGTTATGACAAGATTGAGATGGGTCGAGAATCCTGGAGTAAAACTGGGTTCCTATCATATCCAGATGGTCCAGAATTGGTAGGATTTTTGTTTCTTCATGCAGGTGCTGGATAGGGGTGGTTTTTAGGCCGCCTGTTATTGTATTCTTTGTAGTTTATTTCTATTAGTGGGGGAGGTTAGTGGATATCAGACTGTAGATCCATAGTTGATTGTAGATCTTGAGAATTGTTTGAATGTTGTTGACAGTGTAGTTGTTTCATTACTGAAACTGTGTTGGGATAAGGTTCGGAGGACATTTAATTTCTTGTTTGCTGTACATATGATGTTTTGAATGTGTGGTGTAAAGGTGAAGTGGGTGTCGAAGGTTATTCCGAGTATTTTGGGTGTTTTGTTTAGGGGAATGATGGGGCTGTTTAAGGTTACTTGTGGGTGGAGGGATGATTGGTATCTGTCAGTGGTGATCAAGGTGATAGATGATTTCTCAGCAGAGGCCAACATTCTGTTGAATGATAACCAAGCTTTTAGGTGATTTAAGTAAGTCTGAGTGAGGTTTGTGGCAGTGGGTACAGAGGGGTCTGATATGATTATCGTTATGTCATCTATGTAGGTTATTATTTTTGTTATTTTTGAATTGGGAGTTTGAGGGATAGGAATACGGATGTAAATCAGCTGAAAGAGAGAGAGAGAAGAGCACGGAGAATTGCTGGAAATCGCCAGTAAATAATATAATATTTATATATATATATATATATATATATATATATATATATATATATATATATATATTATTATATATATATATAATATATATATATATATATTATATATATATATATATATATACTTTAGGATGTGCCAAAGTATTGGTATTAGTAAGTATGGCCCCACCCTTTTTACGAAGGCATGGTATGTGGCTCCCAAAGGGTATTAGGTATTAACCCACCGGTATTGGCCTACTTGGTCAACACAACAACAACATAGAAATAGATAACTACTCTATCTCACTAGTCCTCACATACACCTATATAATGAATGCTAAACACAACCAAACAAAACACACAAAAAAAAGGCAAACGTAATTAATGTAACGGTAACAATATGGTTAACAGACATTATACCTGGAAGTACAAATCCTAATGTTATGTACCATCAAGTCGTCCAAAGATCCAAAGTTTTTTGGATTGGGAAACACCATGCAGGCACTAAAACTGTCTTTGTGTGACCGATTCCAAAAGTATCTGAATGACAGCAACCTGTCCTTGCCTACTTTTCTTGATACTAGATACAAAGGCAAGTTTTCAACTTCAACTTTCCTTCAAGCACTACACAAATCATTATCAGTGAGCTAAAGCACACACTCACTGCCATAACCTTAATCTTATCAACATTTACTTTCAAACCCCTCCTTTTACACACCCTGCCACACCCCTCTACCAAACCACTCAAACTCTCTTCAGATTCGCAACACAAAACCAAATCATCCACATATGATAAGTAGGGCACCCTCCACTCTCTTCCATTCTCCATCATTCTAACCTTCCCTTGCCAACCCTACCTCTTATTTTTTCATAACCACAACCATATACAAATTAAATAATCAAGGAGACATAACACATCCCTGCCTCACTTCGCTATTAATATTAAACCAATCATTTTCAACTTCATTTATTCTTACACAAGCTTCACTATCGTCATACATGTCTTTGATAGTTTGATTCCATTCAGAAGTCTACTGGTGTTGGTGGAAGTTCCATTCAGAAACTTGCCACCAACACTATATGTCATTAACTCTTGATGTAGAGCTTCCCTATTAATCCTATCATACTGCTGTTGCAAATCCATAAAACCTAAATACAATTTTTTCTTCTCTTTTTCTCAATCATTTGTTTCAATGTAAAAAAATATGATCCACATATCCTCTACCACTTTTAAATGCACATTGTTCTTCACAAAAAGATTAAAATAGCAAAAATAAAATAAAATTCTGTAATACATTAGTCATACAGTTAAAATGTAAAGTACTACAGTACAGATACAGTTGAAATGAAAAATACATTACAGTGCTTAAGGTTCTTCAATCAGATATTTAAAAAAAAAAAAAATTATCTCCAAATTTATAAGGGTTTATACATTGTATATTTTTTTCATTTTAAGAAACTTTTTTTATTCAATTTAAGATATGTATAGTACTGTAATGTAATAAGTAGGCTTTCCTACTAATTAACTAAATAAAATATGTTTATATACTACACTGTAAATAACATATCTGCAAATTTATTCTATTATTAATGATAAATATAATACTGCTGCAAAGGTAAAAATTCTAAACTTAATGATTTTTCAGGTGGTTAAAGTTATATGTAAAGTCGCCTATAATGCGAGGGATCAGGAACCTAACCCCAGCATTCTGCATTGATCTGACTATATTATATATATATATATATATATATATTATATATATATATATATATATATAATATATATATATTATATATATATATATTATATATATACTATATATATATATAATATATATATATATATATTATATATATACTATAGGACCTGTTATGTTTTTCGACTCAGCAGTTTTGATATTTTTTTGTTTTTTTTTTAATATATTTCTTGTAGTATATGATCCTAACAATCAATTTAAGTGGTGACAGACATGATTCAAAAATATAGGACCTGTTACGTTTTACTACTTCGTCAGTTTTAAAAAAAAAAAATTTTAACTAAAGAACACCCAAGGGTTTAAACCGCAAAGATGGCGGATCGGGGTCTCTCGGCTTCCGGGGAATGACAGGTGTAGAACAATTTCCCCCTCCGAGGGGGGTCTCACGGAATCCCCGCTCTTGGTATTGGGGTTCGCAGGGGTTTCCTCGCCACCTCCCTCGAGCCCCTTAATATTTTTTTATTTTTATTTTTTTTACTTTTTTTATAAGCTTTATATGCTGATTCCAAATATGTAATTGTTTTTTCTGTAAGTATCGTACTTTTCGAGATATTTCATTTTTGATTTTTTTTTTTATATATAAATGTGATTTTTAAAAAATTATTTAAAATATTTCGAACTTTTGAATCATGTCCGTAACCACTTAACTTAAATTCATTGTTAGTATAATATACTAGCAATATGTTAAAAAAACAAAAAAAAAAAAAAAAAAGGGCTTCTGGAATTATGCCAGAAGGCTTTGCCGCTAGCAATTTTGTTAAAAACCTAAACTTAACTTAACTTTCTGAACTTTAGAAATTAGGAAAAAATTAGGAAAAATTAGGAAAAAAAGTTACAGCCTCTCAAAGTTGTAAAAAACTCCATAGGGTTTGTTATTAAAAAAAAAACCAAAATTTTTTTTTTGTGAAAATCACAGGATATACTCTAAAAAAATAAGGTAATAGTTCGGTTTGAGGTAATGTTATCAAATATCAATTGTTTTTTCCGATAA
>JABUQX010073808.1:47500-51745 GCA_015478945.1 Trachelipus rathkii | reverse complement strand
TATAATATAATATATAATAATATAATAATAATATATAATATAAAATATAATATAAATAATAGTAAAATAATAATAATAATAATAATAATAATAATAATAATATAATAATAATATAATAATAATTAATAATAATAATAATAAATAATAATAATAAATAATAATAATAAATAATAATAAATAATAATAAGTAATAAAATAATAAAATAATATAATTCCGATTTGATTTCTAAAAAATATTTATTCTGAAAAGAAAAATTAAGTAAGTTTCCGAAACCGAAATTATAAATAAGAATATCAATTTAACGTTCATCACTTGCCTTTCTTTCTTCGGTTTCGTCTTTATTATCGTCCTATGTTTCCAATATAGGAAAAAACTAAAAATCAATTCCGATAAATTAATGTAACAGTAAATAAATAATTTTAAATATTTTTTTCTAGAAATATTCTAAAGAATAATAATAATAATTCTTTTAGTAATTCTTTCCGCACGACCCTAACTAATAATAATAATAATAATAATAATAAGGATAAAACAACTGAAATTATTATAATAATAAGAATATGGAATCGGGCAAAACTCGTTCAAAATCACTCGATGACGAGAGGGACAATTCGGTAAACGTCTCCTCACAAGTATAAAATAATATTATATAATTTCTAAAATAATAATAATATAATTAATAATAATATAATAATAATTATAATATAATAATAATAATAATATAATAATAATAAATATAAATAATAATAATAATAATAAATAATGAAAAAAAGTTATTGATTTTAATGGCAAAAATAATAATAATAATAATAATAATAATAATAATAATAATAATAATAATAATAATAATAATAATAATAATAATAATAATAATAATAATAATAATAATATAACAAAAGGAGAAGTTATAGAAATAGTAAAGCCAGTGATTCTCAATCTTTTATTGTTCATGCCCCACCTAAGCATCTCTAAAATCCTGATGCCCCCCACTCCTATGACACATAATTCTTATTTTTCAGAAGTGAACTCTTGACCTCTTACTCACATGGAGGAGGTCATAAAAGGCAATTAATTAACTTGGTCTTAACAAGACATGAAATTAGAAAAATAAAAGAATGAAATTACAATTGAAGTACTGGGGACGAAATTTATTTAAGAAATTGTCAAAAATAATATGAAATGATATGAAATTATATGAAAAAACAGCAAATAAAGTTTCATTCAAAACATATAATAGAAAAATGAAATGCATAAATATAAAATATATTTAATGGAATATTCTGTAATACTTTGATCACTTTAATTATTACAATAAAATAAAGGTACCTAACAAATCAGGATTGTTTGGCTTAAACTATTTGGTTTAATCCAACTAAAAAAGCATTATTATTATTTTTATTATTATTATTATTATTATTATTATTATTATTATTATTATTATTATTATTATTATTATTATTATTATTATTATTATTATTATTATTATTATTATTATTATTATTATTATTATTATTATTATTATTATTATTATATTATTTTTAAATTTCATTTTTATTATTTATATTAATATTATAATGATGATTATTATTATTATTATTATTATTATTATTATTATTATTATTATTATTATTATTATTATTATTATTATTATAAACACACTTTCTTAACTCTAAAGTAATTATAGCGGGGGATTTCAATATTGATCTATCCAACGAGAACACTGCAAATAGGGCAAACTCTCTCTCAAACCTAATGATATCAAATGGTTTCGTCAACTACATAACGCTACCAACACGTCCAAACAACGTCGAAAATAGATGTCCTTCCTTAATAGATCACATCTGGGGGAACCTAAGTTGGAACGTTAAAACCTTCATAATAAAGAGCGATATGTCTGATCACTTTCCATGTCTTGCAAAATTTTCCTTAAACAAAACCCAAAACTTCACCACCATAAATTACAGACTAGATGGTGAATATCAAAGACTAAATTTCATAAACAAAATAAATGCAATTGACTTTTCGTTCACAAACAGTGAAAACATCAACATCGACGAAAAATTCAAATCCTTCGCAGACATATTAAATAAATGCTACGACGAATCATTTCCCATTAAAACAAAAAAACTTGGTGTTAAAAGAATTCAAAACCCATGGCTAACACCAGCTCTGCTAAACTCAATCAGCCAAAAACATAAACTCTACCGAAACTATAAAAACAAAATTATTCCATTCCAAATGTATAACACATATGATAAACAATTAAAGGCAGTTATTAAGAAAGCAAAGAGAAAACACTACTCTAGCAAATTTCAGGATTGCTACAAAGACTCCAAAGCTACTTGGGGTTTAATCAATAAATTAATCAACAATAATACAAAAAACTCCCAATGTATAAAAGAGCTGAATATAAATAATCAGTTAAAAACGGACCAAAAGATGATCGCGGACGGACTAAACGAGTACTTTGTAAACGCCGGTAAACAAATCATGAGAGACAAACCCCCTAGTCGAACATCATTTGAAACTTTTCTCCCCGACTACGAGTCTCATTTCTCCTTTATCCACATCACAGACTCGGAGGTAAAGAAGGTAATCGCCGGATTAAAAAACAAAAAATGTGATGTTCATTCTATCCCCAACCACATCCTCAAACTCGCTGCCGACAAAATAGCCACCCCTTTAAAACACTTGTTCAATGAGTCATTTTTGACAGGAGTTTTTCCAAATATTTTCAAGACAGCAAAAGTGATCCCTATACCTAAAAAAGGAGATCTATCCCTAGCAAAAAATTACAGACCAATAGCTATCACAAATACGATTAGTAAAATATTTGAGAAAATAATTTTCAATCAGATAACAGAATATTTTATATCAAACAACATTCTCAGTGATTCACAATTTGGATTTAGAAAAGGACGCTCAACTGCTGATGCCCTCATTTGCTTAACCGAAAAACTTTACAGAAATATAGAAAATAAAGACTCCTCCCTGTTATTATTATTAGATTTCACAAAAGCTTTTGACATGATTGATCATGACATACTACTAAGTAAAATGAACAAAATGGGTTTTGAAGGAACAAACTTACAATGGTTTAAAAGCTACTTAAAGGAGAGATCTCAATACGTAAAACTAAATGAAACTACTTCAGCCACGCTTCAAACATCTACTGGCGTACCCCAGGGCTCAATTCTTGGACCATTTCTATTTACCCTATATACAAATGATCTGTTCAACTCTCATGACGCTTTTTCAGTATCATTTGCTGACGATACCTCCATATTAATAAATGACAAAAATGCCGAGTCTCTATCTCGCAAAGGAGTTGACACATTAACAAAAATAATGAAATGGATAGATGCTAATAAGCTATCTTTAAATTTAAGTAAAACATCTTACATTATTTTTAGCAACAAACAAATTAACGATTTAAATATTAAAATTAACAATATAGAACTAAATAGGGCTACAAACGCTAAAATACTAGGAATAACAATCGATGAAAAGCTGACGTTTAAAGATCATATTAACAACCTAGTTAGCAGACTGTCGAGATACATGTATATGCTAATAAAATTAAAAAATATTGTACCTCTTTCCATTCTTAGAAAAATATACTATGCACTAATACACCCCCACTTACTTTACTGTCTTCCTATCTACGGTACCACAAGTAACTCGGTAATCCACCCTGTAACTGTAATCCAAAAGCGATTTATTCGCCTCATTAGCAATACAAGGGACTTTTACAGCCATACTCAACCATTATTCAAAAACCTAAAGATATTGCAGTTTAAAGACTTGCTAAATATATCACTCCTGAAAGAGATACATAAAATTATCCATAATAATGCATGTGAATTCTTGCTAACAAATTTTCATTTAAACCAAGCAAGGCGCGAAGCAAATCAAATAAATCTAAGAAATACATAAACCCACCCTTCTGTAGACTAAAAAAGCCACTCAAAAGTGTAGCTACAAAGCAGCTAACTTTACAATCAATGCACAAGTATCATAAAGGAAAACTCTACAAATTTTTGCTAAAAAAATAAAACGTATTAATTAATAAATATTAATAATAACTACTCAAGATTTTAACCCATGTAAAAGCTACTTACAACATTATTATTATTATATTTATTATATTATTATATTATTATTATTATTATATATTATTATTATTATTATTATTATCATTAATATTTATTATTATTATTATTATTATTATTATTTTTATTTTA
>JABUQX010073808.1:37500-42500 GCA_015478945.1 Trachelipus rathkii | reverse complement strand
TTAAAAATAGCAAAAAATGCAAAAAAAAAATATATAAAAAATATGATGAGATTGCCAGATTTAGCTACAAATCTGGCTCTTTCAATCTCGGTCCCCTTACTACTACTACTACTACTACTACTATTACTACTACTACTACTACTACTACTACTACTACTACTACTACTACTACTACTACTACTACTACTAATGATAATAATAAGAATTATAATAATAATATCAATAAGACGGCAACCACCACTACTACTACTACTACTACTACTACTACTACTACTACTACTACTACTACTACTACTAACTACTACTACTACTAGGTTCTACAGTACTTAATAAAGAATAAAATATTCAAAGTAATTTCATAAGAAAAATAATAATAATAACTAAATAAAATAGATTAATAACAATAATAATAATATAATAATAAAATAATAATAATAATAATAATAATAATAATAATAATAATAATAATAATAATAATAATAATAATAATAATAATAATAATAATAATAATAATAATAATAATAAAGAAATTAATATTCTTAATAATATAAGAGGAATTATAATATGTTAGAGATGCTATAATAATAATTAAAAAAAAATAATAATAATTAATAATTATAATAATAATGATAATGATAATGATAATGATAATTTGAATAATGATAATTGATAATGATAATGATAATGATAATAATAATAATAATAATAATAATAATAATAATAATAATAATAATAATAATGATAATGATAATGATAATGATAAATAATAATAATAAATAATAACCAATAATAATAATAATAATAATAATAATATAATAATAATAATAATAATAATAATAATTAATAATATATAATAATAATAATAATAATAATAATAATAATAATAATATAATTAATAATAATAATTAATTACCACAAAAACAGAAAAACAGCCACGAAACACTTAATAATTCAACTGATTTCTCTATGAAAGGATACCCTTTCAGCCTACATTCAACAATTCGAAGAACCGATAACCAGCCCGACGCTGACTATAACGTCGCACCTATATTCACGCGCACTCTACAACGACTAAAATAGAAGCAGAGATCATAACACGCATATATAACAGATCCCATAAAATAAGACATATAATTAAACAGAGCAATAAAGATCCAGATATACTAACAATAATACACTAAACGTAAATCTACAAAATCTTCATGTGAAAATACAACTCACCAAACTGGCGATGAAAACTCACTTTTACAATAATCACTCAAAAACACAGACTCACTTCAACATCAATTAATGTACGGGTCTAGTTACAATAAAATAAGATGTATAATATAACAAGTTAGCAATTTTATCTTATAAAATGCTCTCGCATAATAAATATCTCATATGATAGACTCACAAAACTATAATGATGCCGAGAGAGAAACGGACGAAAACAACGGTCCACAACATAAATAATAATGCGCTCAAACCAGCAATGCAAACTTATCTATAAATAACATCGCTCACTATAGATATAATAATAAGAAATCCTGCAAAATATTCGAATGGAAGCTAACAACGTAACTACAAAATAATGATCAATACCAAACATCAACTAAACCAACAAAAAAACTATATAACATAAATAATAACATATAGAATAATAAGATAAACAAGAAAATTAATCACTGACACAAAAGGCTACCTCACGGCACGTTCGTCCATGAGCCCAAATCACTCTCACTAATAACCACTCACTCATACAAACACTTCACTCACCACCTACCCAGAATAAGAATCACCATCCACCATCAATAAAAATAATATATAACCAAAAATATACTACACAAATAACAAGAATAATCAAAAAATAAAAATATATAATAATCAAATAATTAGATAATACCATTAATACACTCCATAATACAAATACACTAGTAATAACTAACAATAAAAACAATAATAATAATAATAAATATATACATAATAACTAATAATAATAACTATAAACCTCACCTCTATCATTACTCACATAATATTTCTAATAAATACATAATAATAATAATGATAATATAATACTAAAGATAATAATATGAAAAAGGCTAAATATAACATAATATATAAGTAATAAATGATTAATATAAATAATAATAAAAATAATAAAATAATATATAACTAATAATAATAATATAATAAAATAATATAAGAGAATATAAATACATAATAACAATAATATCAATAATAATAATATCAATATCAATAATAAATAAATAAATACATAATAAAGATATATAATAATAAACAAAACAGTATTAGATAATCAACACGTTCACATAATAAGAACATTTTCACAAACTATAATCACAGTACTAATAATAATAATAATAATAATAAGTTAATAATAATAATAATAATAATATAATAAATAATAAATAATTAATAATAGTTAATATTAAATAATAATAATAATAATAGTTTAATATACTAATAATAATATTAATAATAATATTAATAATGAGTAATAGCAAATAATAATAATAATACTAATAATAAATAATTAATAATAATATAATATAATAATAATAATAATAATAATAAAATAAATAATAATAATAATAATAATAGTAATAATAATAATAATAATTAAACAATAATAACAATAATAATATAAATAATAATACAAAATAATTAAAATAATAATAATAATAATAATAATATAATAATTAATAATAATAAATAATAATACCACCAACACTATTAGTACAACTAGTAGTATATATAGTAATAATAATAGTAATATTAACTTAGTAATAAAAATAATCAGTAATAACAAATAATATCAAACCTCAACATAATACCATCTAAATAAATAATAGTAATATTAACATTAGTAATAAAAATATAGTCAAACAACAAACTACATAAATTAATCTATACCATATATCACTCACCCTATCTAATCAATAATAATAATATATAATAATTAATTAATATAATAATAATAAAAATAATAATAATTAATAATAATTAATAATAATATAATAATAATAATAATTAAATTAATAATAATAATAATAATCCAATAATGAAAATAAAATAATAATAAATAAAATAAAATTAATAATAATAATAATATAATAATAATAATAATATTGGTTATATTGGTATTCATAACATCAAACCCCTATTATCATTGACTTTTAAATTCTAAGAGAAATTATGAGAGCTAAAGAAAATTATTAATGACTGCTATAGGAATCGTCACCATTCATCGTAGAATATGACCTAACGAGGGTAGGAATGTCCTCGTTAGTATTTAGATAATAAGAAGAAGCTTCTGATATTTCTACGAAACGACCCAATGGTGATTGACTCCTGTACATTTTTAGGGAGATTATTCCACAATTCTATGCCCTTATATGAGATGGCCCTCCGCGATTTCGTTAGGGTGAATTTTGCTTTGTCTAAGGTATGGGAATTTGTTCTACGGAGATTGTTTGTTCTTAAAGTTTGGTTTTGTACAAGTATGTTAATCAAAAGATCATTTGCAGTTCCATTTGTGAATTTAAAGATGTGACTACTTACTGTAAGAATGGAAATATCATGAAGTTTTAGCATAAATTTTTTGAATAGCGGGGTTGTGTGTTCACGGTAGTTTCGGGGCCTGATATTACACGAATTATTTTCTTTTGCATAACAATTAGAGGTTGTAGCAGGTATTCACTTGCACAACCCCAAACTGAAAGACAATAGAGTAGGTGAGGATACACAAGACTATAGTAAAGGTTTTTTAAAATATATTTTGGAACAAAATTCCTTATCTTAAGGAATGCATAGTTAGCATAGGACAATTTGCTAATGAGACTATTTATGTGTTCTTTGAAAGAAAGCTTGTCATCAAGGATAACACCTAGTAACTTGGCAGATGATAGCCGATTTATAGTTATGTTTTTTGCTCTTACATTTAGTTGAACAGGGTTCTTTTGATTTGTTATTACTAGGTAATTTGATTTTTAGATTAGGAAGAGTCAGCATGTCTGTTTACCTCTACCCATGTTATAATGTTTTTTTAATTCATTATTTACTTTTTCGTTAAGTGTGTTTATATTACGGTCTGATATTAGAATGGCAGTGTCATACAGCATATTGAGAAGTGTATTGAACTTGTGACAATTTTGAAAGTCATTAGTATATATATTAAAGAATAGCGGCCCAAGTATAGAGCCCTGAGGGACACCGTGGGAAATTGAGGCAAGTGAGGATGATGTGTCTCCTAAATGAACGTATTGTGTTCGGTCAGATAAGTAAGACTGAAACCATTGTAGTGGACCATTTGTGATACCAAGTCTCTCTAATTTGCTTACGAGTAGGTTGTGTGGAACTACATCGAATGCTTTCGAGAAATCTAGAAGTAAGAGTACACATGTTTGTTTTTCATTTAGTGCTTTGTATAGTTTTTCAGTAAGGAATACCAGAGCATCCTCTGTGTTACGGTTTTTGGTGAAACCAAACTGATTTTGTGATAAAAGCCCATTTTCATGCAAATAATTAGTAAGTTGTCCATGGACTAATTTTTCAAAGATTTTACCAGTTGTATGTAGGATTGAAATCGGACGAGAGTTTTTCGGAAGGTAATAATAATAATAATAATAATAATAATAATAATAATAATAATAATAATAACAATATCAAAATGAATATATATATAGAATAAACATATATAATAAATAATAATAAAAAATAATAATATATTAATAATAATAATAATAATAATAATAATAATAATAATAATAATAATAATAATAATAATAATAATAATAATAATAATAATAATAATAATAATAATAATAATAATAATAATAATAATAATAATAATAATAATAAATAAAAATGATAAACACTTATAATTACTATAAAAATTTGTAATAATTAAAAATATAATTAATAATAATAATAATAATAATAATAATAATAATAATAATAATAATAATTAAAATAAATATAAATTGTGACTGAAATGG
>JABUQX010073808.1:25000-35000 GCA_015478945.1 Trachelipus rathkii | reverse complement strand
TATTTTAATTATTTATTATTATTATTATTGCTTTGAAATTATTTATTATTGTATGAATACCAATATTGCAATATTATTATTATTATTATTATATTATTATTATTATTATTATTATTATTATTATTATTATATTATTATTATATTATTATTATTTATTATTTTTTAATTATTATTATATTATTATTATATTATATATTATTATTATTATTATTGGCAGTAGTAGTAGTAGTATTGTAATTAATATTGTTATAATTATTATTATATTACTATTATTATTATGTTTACTACTACGATTATTATTATTATTATTTATTATTATTATTATTATTATATTATTATTATTATTATATTTATTATTATTATTATATAATTATTTATTATTATTTACTACTACTACTACTACTATACTTACTACAAATACTATTATTATTATTATTTTTATTATTATTATTATTATCATCATTATATTATCATTATTATTATTATTATTATTATTATTATTATTATTATTATTATTATTATTATTATTATTATTATTATTATTATTATTATTATTATTATTATTATTATTATTGTTACTACTACTACTACTACTACTACTACTACTACTACTACTACTACTACTACTACTACTACTACTACTACTATTATTATTATTATTATTATTATTATATTATTTATTTTATTATTATTATTATTATTATTATTATTATTATTATATTATTATTTTTTTATCATATTTATTATCATTATTATTATTATTTATTATTATTTATTATTATTTATTATTATTTATTATTATTTATTATTATTTATTATTATTTATTATTATTATTATTATTATTATTATATTATTATTATTATTTATTTTTGTTATTATGATTCATTTAATCAGCCACTGTTGTGGTTTCACATTGTCAGGTGCTAGTGGGAGACCGGAAACCGAACTTAACATCCAAAGAGCAACTGGTTGTGTAAGGACGTAAAGCGGATTGTGAGTGTCAGGCCTTCGAAATCGTGGACATTTGACTGGGACGTCAGGGAGCGAATAAATCCCCAACGCAGATTAATTTACATCGTTAATAATTTAGTGGCGGTTGCCAAAGATATTGGATATAGTCCTCACTGGAGGTTAACAACAATTATAGCTGCTCTCATGTACATATTGTAAAATAAAGTGTGGTTTTTCATCGTCTTTCAAGATAGCTACCTTCCGTTGCCAAGAACGAACTCTTTTATTTATCAACCATTTGGTTTGTAGCAACCATCCGGTTACAACTGGTGGCCCGTAACTTTCTTGGACGGAAGATCAACAGCAGATTGAGAGCAGCGGTACTACAAGAGGTCAAAAACAAAAGCTAAGTACAGGGAATATTATATTACAAGTTGTGGGTGAGGATTATTTTGTTTGGGAAAGCACCGGTGGGTGGGTTCTGAGCTAAAAAAAAAAAAAAAAAAAAAAAAAAAAAAAAAAAAAAAAAAAAAAAAAAAAAAAAAAAAAAAAAAAAAAAAAAAAAAAAAAAATTTAAAAAAACAACAATTGTAAAGGAAATTTTTTTTTTGGCCGTTGCCACTTTGTTTTTGTTTTGAATATATTTTGCGCCTCAGTAAAAATATTTTAAGATGGGAAGCGCGGACGAAATCAAAAGTGACAAACCGCAAGAGAAGTTCAGTCCAATAGAACTCCTGAATATGTTACAAGAGTCACTAACAGTTGAAGGAAACGATCTGGACTTCAACAGTATAGCAGACAGTGTGCAGGGTCTCCACCAAGCATTACAAATGAAAAAAGCGAGCACAAGTCAACCACAAGAGACAGAAATAGTAAAAGGAAGCCCTAATTTGGGACAAAACTTGAACATAAAACAGGACGACCGAACGCGACACGGAACAACTAAGAAGAAATACATAAAGGAGAAACAGAATGTACGATATGAATTGAAATACCGACATGATACTTCGGATGAAGTAGAGAGTAGTGCTTTCAGAGGTAGGAGTGATGGTAACAACGAAAGTGACCAAGAACAAGCAAGAAAGAAAAGAAATAAGAAGAAAAGGACAGCCAGAAAGTATACTGTAGATGAGAGCTCGGCTACAGAAAATGATCATGTTGAAGACGTTGAAGACAGCGAACGGGACAAAGGGGGAAAGCTGTGGCTGAATAGACTGGTCGAGTTAGAGAAAACGGGGATGGAGCCAAGTATGGCAGTAAATAGAGTTCTTATCATTCTGGCTGGAGAACTGTTGGAGGTTTTAAGAACGTCCAGTAAGGCAAGTGTGAAGGCTGTCAAGCCCTTAAAATATGGAAAGGAGAAAGTTCAAACCTTCGATGCTTTCATCGAAGATTATGAAAGATATGCCAGAGAACAGCTAGGGAAAGATAAAAATCGTTGGGCGGTAGACTTGCGAAACTTTTTGGAGGGTCCATCGTTGAGGACTTATTACAGCATCTACCGGGCCAAATTGAGTTATACAACGATAGTGACAAGACTGAGAAGTTGGTGTAAAGAGGAGAAAGATAATGAGATTTTAGATTTACAACGGGAGTTTTGGAGAATAGAAATGAAGAGGAATGAGAAGTTGGCAGAGTTTGCCCTAAGGTTGCAAACGACGTATGAGGCAGCCACAAGCGAGGAACAAAGGGACGTGGAGATGCTAAAAAAACAATTTGTAGAATGTTTGCCAAAAAAAATGGCTAGGAGATTTAAAGTCCGGATGGGAGGGGAGAAAGAAAGTACAAAGATTAGATGGAAAGATGTCGTCACTTGGGCTCAAGAAGAAGATAAACTGGAAGAACAAGAAAATGAGGAACCCGAAGCTGCCGCAATTCCAATATGGGCGACGTTACAGGGAGAAAGACAAGAAAGACAAACATATGCCGATCAAGTACGGTACGGTAGACCGGTGTCCTCCCAGGGAAAAGAACATAAGGGATTCACTGACCGGAATACTGGACCGTATGAGCAACAAGGTGGGAGGTGTTACCATTGCGACAGGGTGGGACACATAAAGAGAGACTGCTGGAGGTTTAGAGGGTGGTGTTTGGTGTGTGGTAGCAGTGAGCACACGATTGCCAATTGTGGAATGAAGACCAGGAGCAGGGACAGACGGGAAAATAGTGCCAGGGCTCACGGTGTTGATGAACGCAAATGTTTTGTGTGCGAGGAAAGTGGGCATTTGTGGGAGTCTTGCCCTATGAGGGCAGAAGTGGAAGAACTAAAAAAGAAGAGAAAACCAGGAGTCTCGGGAAACGAGAACGCTCCGCCATTATCGGGAGTGGGCCGGAGCCAACCAGAGTAATGGAAGCACAAGCAAGTATCCCGGTTAACCAAGGGTGGTCAATACTGAATCCGGAGGCAAGAGAGTTTGTGACGTCGGGCTTTAGCCCTTTACAGCAACGACCAACAAAAGTAAGAAAGACAATAGATGAAACAGCAGATGAAGTAACAACTGGGGTTTATAGAACTAATGGGAGGAATAATTATGGTAGAGATGACAGTATCCAGTTGACCCCATTATTACGGTTTAAAATAAAGCTTGATAGTAAGGAGACGCTTGCCATAATGGATTCAGGATCACAATACTGTATTATTGGAGAAAATTTATTAAAAGAGATCTCGAATCCAGAAATAACCAGTAGGTTAATGAAATTGAGAGGTATAGGGGACCCATCTCACTGCACAGAATCCCAGAGAACCGCTACTTTGAGAGTGACCATTGACGGAATTGGGTACGGTCGATTTGAATTTATAGTAGTAAAGCATCTGAAAGAAGGTGTCATCTTGGGAATGCCTTTCCTAACAAAGAATCAGATTAAGTTAAATGTAGCAGAAAAGACGTTTACGCGTTATGGTGAGACGGGCATTATAGAGCATGTACATTTGCCAACTGACCTTGGAAATTGTGTTCGGGTCGTAACTGCACTACCAGTTTACGTTGTGGAAGGTATAGCCATCATAGAGGATGGATGGGTTCGTGTGAAAGTATGTTGGAAGTCGGAACAGATCACACCAAGAACGGGCACAGAATGGGAAAATGAACGTTCGGAAGAATTATTGATTGACAACAAAGAAGAAAAGAATAAAAGGGGTTATAATAAAAGATTCAGGATGCTGCCGGGATTAGTGAAATGGAAAGATAATCAAGGAGAAGTGTTGGTGAAGAAATTGACCGCCGGAAAAACATATTTGGGGAAGGGTGAGATCCTCGGCACAGCACACTTGATGGTGGATGAGGGTGATTTGGTAAAGTTCGAAGCAAAAACGTGTGCAGTAAATACTATAATACAAGAGCCACCGGAACAACCAGTCATTGAACAAGAGTGGACGAAAGAAAGATTGAGTGATGAAATAGAATTTATGGAAGAGTTAACAACTGAACATCGTGAGAAGATAACAGAAGCATTATGGGACTACCGATCGGTATTTAGTAGAAGTGATGCAGACGTGAGCAGAACATCGATGACACCATACAAAATCAAACTACACGATGACACCCCAATTTACCAAAGAGCAAGAAGGTTCGACCAGAGAACGAATGATGAAATAGAAAGCCAAGTGAGGGAGCTGTGTTTGAGAGACATTGTGGAACCTTGTGCTTCAGAGTGGAGTTTCCCTATAGTTCCGATTAGAAAAAAAGATGGCACATTACGTCTATGTGTAGACTACCGTAGGCTTAATAAAGTAACTGAGGCTGACCGATTTCCCATGACCAACATCACCGAAACGATCTTCGGTTGTCATGGAGCTTACTATTTTACAAGTATGGACCTGGTTAAGGGGTATTACCAGATGCAGTTGGAGGAAGATAGCAAAGACTATACTGCATTCTCCACAGTAAGCGGCCAATACAGGTTTAAAAGATTGAGCTTTGGACTCAAGAATGGGCCAGCAGCGTTCCAGAGGGAGATGCAACGGATATTAACTGGGTTTAGTAGGGATAAAGTCGTAATTTATGTAGACGATGTGCTTTTGATCTCGAAGGGATTCGATGAGCATCTAACCTTAATAAAACGTGTCCTCCAGAAGTTTTGTGAAGCCAATGTAAAAATAAAAGTGAGTAAATGTAAATGGGTACAAAAGGAAGTTCAATTTTTAGGCCATATAATTGGCAGAACCGGTATAAGAAAGCTGCCGGAATACGTAAATCAAATCGACAAATTAGAAAAGCCGAAGAATGTTGGAGAATTAAGAAGATATCTTGGGATGATTAACTTTCAGAGGAAATTCATTCGAAATTGTTCAGAAGTGGCGGCACCTCTTAGTGTGCTAACTGGTGGAAAAAGAAAAGATTTGATCGAATGGACGACGGAAAGAACTAAATCATTTGAAGAATTAAAAAAACGGATGAAGGATTCAGTAGAATTGGCGTTCCCAGATTTTTCATCACATGCGAAAAAGTTTTGGAATTGTTTGTAGATGCTAGCGGAACTGGTATGGGGGCTGGCCTTTGCCAAAAGCAGAATGGAGAAAGACGGGTAATTGCGTATAATTCCCATTCATTTAGCGCTTGTGAGAGAAGAGCGTCGACCATAGAAAGAGAACTGTTGGCTATAAGATGGGGTATTAAAAGTTTTAGACCGTTCCTGTTGGGACAGACTTTCAAAAGTTTTAGACCGTTCCTGTTGGGGCAGACTTTCATTCTTTATACTGATCATAGACCATTGGTCTATTTAGATACAATGAAGTTGGTGGACAGTAAATTGGCACGCGTCTTGGATGATCTCAGCGAATATAGTTTTGAAATTCAATATTATCCTGGAAAAGAAAATGTGTTTGCGGACACCTGGTCCAGGTGCCACGGCAGTATTGAGGAGAGAGCGGAAGTCGTTGACCCCCTTGCGCTCCCAAAGGGATTGCTGTTGGTGAAATTAGTTCCAGGAGGAGCAGACTCCCTGTTTCAAAGCCTAAAGATTGTTTTAGATAACGCCCATCTGGAAGGAGTTCCAAGGAATTTTAGAAACCTGCGGGAAGTTTTGTTGGATAAGCTTATTTTGGAAAGGAGGGTATACGGGATAGAGAAACGGGCAAAAGCAGTAAAATACTTAAGAGCACTGAAAGAACCTGGAAGAGAGCCCGTGCCGGAAGTACTATTGGCAGCCAGCGATGTTTTCAAAGTAAAGATATGGCTCCATCATGGAACATGCTGTTCGGTGGCTTATATTGGCCCCAAGATGAGAGAAGAAGAACACCTGGAGGATGTGCACTTGCAGGTGCTGGGAGGAAGCCATTTTAATCCCTTAAAAGACAATGGCACATTCTGTCCAACAAATTGGAATACCATGACGGAAGAAATACCAATCATTTCGGATAACGAGGAAGAATTTCAAAAAGATGGACAGGATACCGATGGGGAACATCCTCAAGAGGAAGAAGAAGCAAGTGAGGATGAAGAAACTAACTTGTTGAGTCACCATTATGGTGAAGGATTGGAGATAAATCTGTTGATGAAAGAAAGAGGCCACATTTCAAGACTGAGCTGTAACCACATTTTGAAGGGGGTTGCCTGGAAAGAAGTGTGTATAGGGGAGGTAACAAAATGTGCGTTTTTAGATACTGGTGCAGTGATCAGTTTAATACAGGAGGCCGTCGTAAACGATCTTACGCAATTTGGGCACATACGACGAGAATGGCCAGTGGAAGTAATACTTAATGGTGTGGGCACCGGGGAGGTGGAGTGTACAAGAGCAGTGGAAATCACCATAAACATGAAATACCGACAGGTGACATTGCCATTGGTGGTGGTTAAAGATGAATATATCCCAGCTTGCCTCTTGTTGGGCATGAACTATCTTGTAGAAACTGAAGCAGTTCTAGATTTTGGTGAAGGAATAATTTCGCATGGTGAAGATTCTGAGAATGTGAGTAACACGTTTATAACAACGGTGGCGGTAAATAATGTATCGGTTAACAGAAACAGTAGTCAATTAATGGAAATAGCGCCAGAGGAGATCATGAAATTACAAAGTAGATCAGAAGCTATAAAAACCCTGAGAGAGAGGGTGAGAAATGGCCAACAAATTGAGAAGACCGATCTCTTAAAAGAATTTTACCGGTACAGAGAAGATTTTGCCATAAACCAAGGAATTTTAGTGAAGAAACTGGGAACAAATTATTATAGTGCAGTGGTGGGATTCAGACAACTTGTACATGTAAGCGTGACCATACACAGAAATCTTGCACACATAGGACGAGACAAATTATTAGATGCAGTAGTGAAGTATGTGTGGCACCCAAAAATATATACACAGTGGTTCAGGAAGTATGTAGGACTTGCCCGAAGTGCCAACTAATGAAGATTGAGCATACGGTAGTATACCCACCTATCTGGAAGATTGAAGTGAAGAATCCATTTGAGATGGTTGCCGTGGACGTTATGTCCATGCCAAAAACGAGATTGGGAAATGTAGCATGCCTGGTTGCAATTGATCATTGTAGTAAATGGGCAATGGTGAGGCCACTGAAAAATAAGGTAGCAAAAAGTGTATCGGATGCATTTGAATATCATATGTTACCAAGTTTCATACATGCACCGTACAAGATACTGACTGATAATGGAGTGGAGTTTAGGAGTCGGAAGTTCGAACAGATGTTGAGGAGCTACGGGATTGACCACATTTATAGTAGTCCTTATAAGCCATCAAGTAACGGGGCAGTGGAGCGTGTCAATAGAACGTTTGCAGAGCTAGTGAAGAATGTAGTAGCTGAAGAATTGGATTGGGACATTTGTCTGCCGAGAGTGGTGTTGACATATAACAACACAAAACATACTGAACTGGGGATGTCACCAGCAGAGAAATTAATGACGGAACATCATGAAAGAGGAGTGATGCTACCCATCCCAAGAGAAGAACAAGGAAAGTGGAGAGAGGGACACCCTAATTGGTTACCCTATGCAGTGGGTGTAAAAGTTAAAAGGAAGATTATAAGTGTAGATAGGTCAGTAGACAAGAAGTTGGGAGAAAGATTTGCAGGGCCCTACGTAGTTACCAAAGTTGTATCCGAGGGAATGACGTATGAGATCGAAAGGGAAGGAAAAACCATAAAGGCACATTACTCACATTTGAAAGTTTGGGCAGATCCGCCGCCTTACTTGTTACAGCATTTCCGACAAGAGAACGAAGAAGTAGAATTAGAGACCTCACAAGTAAACTCGCCTGAAGAAATTGATTCTGAGATGGAGACATCGGAATGTGGGCCCAGGTCGGGGTTTTTAAGGAACATTGGCAGTACAAATGGAGAAGAACCATTCGGTCAAGTGTAGGAGGAACCAGTCGGTTGAACGTGTACAGGACCAGTCGGTCGAAGATGAGCGTGACCCTTGGGTCAGGGGTGGACACAACCGTCCGGAACAGCGTACAATTTTGTGGAGTAAGAACCAGTCGGTCGTTACGCGGACGGAAAAGAAGAAAGGAGCCCAGTTAAAGAAGGCGTGGCAGATGTTGAAAGAAGTAGCGACAGCAAGCGTCAAAACGAAGAAGGTTGCAGCAGTACAGACGGACCAGTTGATAACATTCGATATAGGGACACAAACGAGCTATACGGAATCGGTCCCCTCACCTATTGATGCCAGTGAACAGTTGGACTGGTTTGACAACAATGATACAAATAGTGACGGAAACAGTGACTTTGACATCCGGAAATTTGAGGCGTCGCTACGGTTCCCGGAGAACAGTTATTTGTTGGCCGCAATAGGAAGCGACAGGAGTGATTTGGAAGAAGAAACGCCATTTGGCCAGTTGGAGGAGGAGTTGCCTGTACCTGGGACTGGACAGTCAGAAATGGAAGAGAGAGCCCTGAACTCAGCAGAGGACTTAGAAACACCAGAACCAACAAGGAAATCCCTATATGAAGAGTTGAAGGAAGTTGGGGAAAGCCCGGAGAACATGAATAAAGGTCAAGAACCAATATACGTAGAGAATTGTGAACAAGCTGAGGAAAGTCAATACTCGCCACCACAAACAAGATCACGAGGATCAGTTCCAGAATTGTCAAACGTACAAGGGAAGATTCTGGAGTACGAAAGACGGACAGAAGCAAAAAAGGCGTCAAGGAGGAGGAACCAGTGTAATTATTTTTCTTGTTAGAGATTGGACAACCAATCTCTGAGGGGGAGTCGTTACAATAGGGCGATTTAAAGAAATCCCTAAACCAACTAAAATATTCTGAAATGAAGAAAATCGGTACTGGAATTGCGTCTTTTTATATGTGGAAATTTTGCGTAAAGTTGTTCCAAAATAACGAGTGAAATAAAGGTGATATTTACGGAGAACGAGCAAGCAGTTTATCAAAGTTCCAATTGAAAATCATTAACAAGTTAATTAAAGTCCCGCGTATTCGGGTACTAGTGGGAGACCGGAAACCGAACTTAACATCTAAAGAGCAACTGGTTGTGTAAGGACGTAAAGCGGATTGCGAGTGTCAGGCTTTCGAAATCGTGGACATTTGACTGGGACGTCAGGGAACGATTAAATCCCCAACGCAGATTAATTTACAACGTTAATAATTTAGTGGCGGTTGCCAAAGATATTGGATATAGTCCTCACTGGAGGTTAACGACAATTATAGCTGCTCTCAATGTACATTAATTGTATAAATAAATTGTGGTTTTCATCGTCTTTCAAGATAGCTACCTTCCGTTGCCAGGAACGAACTCTTTTATTTATTAACCATTTGGTTCTCAGCAACCATCCGGTTACAACTGGTATATATAATATATATATATATATATATATATATATATATAATATATATATATATATATATATATATATATATATATATATATATATATAATATATATAATATATATATATATATATATATATATAAAGGTATTACACGGGATTTTGCGTTAAAAAACACTGGTGATATATTACTTGTATTGAAGCTTCAGTTTTCTCTCTTTTTGTAGAAAGTACCGTATTGCTTCATCATACAGAATTTCTTTTTCGCATAATGAGACTAGTAGCTCTTTTTCAATTGACATCCTTGCCAAATCA
>JABUQX010073808.1:20000-22500 GCA_015478945.1 Trachelipus rathkii | reverse complement strand
GATTTATCGGAGTTGACCAAAATGATGATTGAAAGCAGACGAGAACTAAAGGAGGATAGTATTGAAACTGCAAGCAAAAAGCAACTACAAAATCTGAATATTAACTTGAAGATCTTGATAAATTTTGAAAACTGATCATTTAAGCGCATGTCATAAAAGACAAGATTAAGGACCAGCTACAATTACTAAATCTTTAATACAGAAAACAGTATTATACAGCTATACTTGAAACATTTCAGTTTTGATTTTTAGGAAACTTTAATGTATTTTATGTCTAGCAAATCATTTCGACTGATAATTCATCATCAAACCCCTATCCGTAGTTTCGAGAGCAGTTCGAGAACAGATTTGGTCAAACAAAACATCTGCAGAAAACAATTGTCAAATGTTCTGAGGGGAAAAATGACACAACAACACTTGGAATTATTCACTTGGCTGAATGAATATATGGAATGAATGAATGAATGCTTAGAAGCTGTATTAAAAAAAAAAAAAAAAAGTTTTAAAAAAAAAAAACACCTTATTAAGAAGCAATGGCTTATTTTAGTTTTTTATTTTCTTATCACCCCTATATACTTATATATTTGCGAATGCGACTGCAGAATGCTCGGTTTCACATCGCAAGGAGATCATTTTAAATTCAACTTTGAAAGAGTAAAAGTATAAATCATATATATATGTATATATATATATATCTAGATATAATATGTCGGAATATATAATGAAGATAGATGTTAATATATAATATCCATTATTTAGCCATCTTGGGGTTCGAGATCACTTATTTATGCCCTAGAAATGCTCATGCATGCCTCTGATTTCTGTTCGTGTTTGTCTCCCAGATCTGGGGAAAATAAGGGCAAGCTGATGATATAGTTTTTATATATATATATTTTTTTTTATATAATATATATTATTATATATATATATATTTATATATATATATATATATATATATATATATTTTATCAGAGGTGGGGCCCCCCCCTCTTTTAAGGGGTATTCCGCTAGCGCACCTCCGCACCTCGAGAAAACGTAGTCCGCTAGCGCTCCTCCGCACTTATTCAGACCATCAAACCTCCGCTATCGCAAGTCCGCACGTCCGCACGTCTCCCGCTAATAATGTGCGACTTCACAAAAGATTTTAATATTAAATACTAAATAGTATATATCCTTACAAAAAATTTATTTATAATATTATATGAAAAATTGAATGAATATTTACAAAATCTCAAGATTTTCCACTTCCTCCTCAATGTCGTCTTCAAAGGACAAGAGATCCATATTACCTTTCAAAAGATTAGGTGCTCAAAATTAAAAGCAGTTAAGGCTGACCTCTTTGCCTCAAAATATCCCCACCAATACTAAATATTCGCTCTACAGCCGCAGAACTAGGGAGAGGTGTATTATATTTTATGAACAAGTTCAAAAAATTCTGCCTATGCTGAAAGGGAAAGATGTCCTTGGTGAGAGGAGTGCTGGTGTTAGTTCACTTCCAGCAGTCCATTGCTAATTTAAGGTCCTCACTTAAATCATTCTGCCTCCCTTCTGAAATATTTTGACCAAAACCTGTCCACATTATAAAGTCTATTTCGTCCAGACTTTAGTTAGAATCCATGAAAGCCGATCCCTGAAGAGTCGGAATGATCATGGCTACGTATCAGCCTCGGTACTATATTATATATATATATATATATATAATTATATATATATATATATATATATAATATATATATATATATATATTATTGTGTATATTTATAGTAATATATTTATACATATATAATAAATTAGAAATTTACTTTGTTAAATAATTTTAATAAACAAAAGGGCGATTATAAATTTTCGAGGGCCCGTTATCGCCATCGATAATACTAAGAAAAAAAAACTAAAACAAAAAAAAAAAAAAATACTAGGAAAAAATACTAAGAAAAATACTAAGAAAAAGAAAAATACTTAAGAAGCCGTATAAAAAATAAATTAATTAAGAAAAAAAAATACTAAGAAATACTAAGAAAAAATACTAAGAAAAATATACTAAGAAAAAATAATAAGAAAAAATAACTTAGAAAAAATTCGGACTAAGAAAAATACTAAGAAAAAATAACTAAAGGAGAAAATACTAGGAAAAATTAACTAGAAGAAAAAATACTAGAGGAAATACTAAGAAAGGGATACTAAGAATAGAATAACTAAGAAAAAAAATACTAAGAAAAAAAATTACTAAGAAAAAAATACTGAGAAAAAAATACTAAGAAAAAAATACTAAGAGAAAATTCTAAGAAGAATACTAAGAATAAAGTTTTAGCGGGGGTAAATCTTTGGGAGGGGAGAGGGAGAAGGGGGGAAGGGGTAGGGAATAAATAATAATTGAGGGAGTGTGGGTTTTAACCTTTTGAATTTTATATTGTATTTTAACCTTTTTATTGTTATTGTATTGGTTTGTATTATAATTTTAACCTTTTTATTGCTATTGTTATTATTTGGGGTGTGTTTCGTG
>JABUQX010073807.1:45000-50443 GCA_015478945.1 Trachelipus rathkii | reverse complement strand
ATCAGATTCGTGGGTTCTTGAACCACCCAATAAAAGTCTAGTATACATGAATGCAGAACTACTATGATCCATACAATGAATCCCAATGAATGCCAGGAAAAATCACCCATTATGACTACACACCTTTTCTTTGCATTGTGCATGCATATCTCAATTTTTTCACACTTCCATTTAATTTTTGACTGGCCAGGAGGTCTATAAAATGCCCTATTCTTATATTCTATATGATTTATTGTAAATAAGGATATCTACCCATACCATAATTAATTTTAGTCAGTCACATACAGATTGAATATTGCTTATAACATAAAGCGCCACACCCTTCTCTTTTCCTCTATATAAATAAAGTGAATATCCATCTATTTATAATTCTTGAAAGGGATGTCTCCATATACTCTTTTCATTACCCATGCCTAAATAATGTCTAGATTCTTTATTAGATATATAACTAATCAGTCTTTTTTATTTCGCTATGTGCAAGATATAGGCGAAGGAGGGTTGGAAACGTGTGTGTTATATTTATATAATGAAACGTGTAGTGCAGGTATCAATAATATTAACACATAATTTTAAAATTATTTAAATTAAAAGAACAACACTCCTGAACTCAAGGTCTGGGATTAAATCAACTTGTTATAGGTGGTGTTTGTATACAGTGAGTCTCATAAGTTTAGGCTATGCCAGGAGGCCTAGGCCTTAAAAAAAAAAAAATGTTTGGCCCTCATACTAAAGTACAAGAGGATATGGATAGAGTAGGAAACCATTGGATAAAGGTAAACAATAGAAAAAGGTCTTTAAATAAAGAGGCTGATACCCAAAAAGACATAATCTCCAAGAAAATGGTAATGGAGATAACAATTGAAGCAAATTCTTTAGACAATCAATGAAAACCTAAATTCCAGAAGTAACTCCAATCTCAACAGACCTATTAGTAAGAAAGGTCCTCTTCCGATTAAAGTTGTTATAAATCACTCTGTCTATTTGGTAAGTCCTTGGGTAAATAGGGTAGATAGATGTTTCAACTGTTGGAGATTTGGGCGTGGGCTTTTGGGTAAAGCTGTCACAAGATGTGCTAGGTGTAGCCACTTTCACAAATACAAGGATATACAAGCGAGCAATTTTGCTATTTCTGCAATGGAACACATGCAATAAACTATAAACAGTGCCCAGTATATCAAAAAGCTTTACAGATATCAAAAGATCACGCAGGTGAGGTAGTAGGAGAAAACACTCTGCTGACATTAGAACTTCAAAAACTTTTCAGCAAACAATAAACAAACAAAAGACCATACCTCAAAAATCAGAAATGCAGTACAGTAAATATACAGAAATCCAGAACAAATCAAATAAGACTGTAAACCCTATAAGAAATTATGCAAAAGTACTAACATCACTGGAAGATACTGATATAGATTATGCTGAGGAATCATAAACTTGAGTATCATATTCATTATCAGCAACAAACATGTTTTTTTCACCAAAATCACCTAAAAGATAATAATTCTCACACAATAAGATTTATATTTTATACAATAGTATTAATTTCCTAACTGATATTCACGCTGGCCTATCAAGAAAGATCCCAGGCGTGATGCTTTCTTTATAATAGTTACCTAATTCTAGAATATTATTCTCCATTTAAAAAAAGGGACTCGAAAATTTTTGTTTTAAGTTTCAACAGAATTAAATTTTTTTTACTTTTCCTTTTTTTTTTTTTTTTTTTTTTTTTTTTTTTTATATGATGCTGACTGAACAGTATTGACACATTTTTACCAATACCAATACCTGTTACCCTTTGGGAGCCAACAATACTTTGGCACATCCCTAATATATATACGTAGTAGGCAGCAGTATATATATATAGGTATATATATCAAAACACGTTTTTTAAAAAAAAAAGACAAATAAAATTTGTTCGCTTCTCTTTTTTAAAAATACTTAATTTTCATATAAATCAAGTCTTTTTAGGGTATTTAAAAGTAAATAAAATATGTTAAAAGAGGTATACAATATATAAAGTAGAGTTTAGTACTTAAAAAAGATTTATTAGTGCTCTAGGGCATTTAATTATTACATTTCACATGACCTGATTATTATTATTATTATTATTATTATTATTATTATTATTATTATTATTATTATATATATATATATATATATAGGTATATATCGTATACTATATATATATATATATATATATATATATATATATATATATATATATATTCTTTTCTCCCAAGATGAGTAAGGTGCGTAATGTATCAGAAAAGAAAAGGTAGAAGAATGACAAATGAAAAGAAGTTCAGCCTACCCCCCCATTTATATTAAAAGGCGACCTGCTGTGTCAGAAATCCACTCTATAAGCTTCACGGAACTGCTGCACTGGACCTCACAGAATCATCACCAGTGGTAGTTCATCCCTTGACCCAGGTGTGCCACACAACCATACTTCCCCTCACAACCCTGCCATTCTTTCTTATTATGCACCTTTATTCCCGCTTCTGCCAAACTCACATTTCTTCCTTCAGACACATCGACTCAATCACTTTTTCTCGATTTCCACCCCATCGGTTCAACACACTTCGCCACTAATACATCTGCTTCAAACGACATCCTTACCTAGCAAGCCCTAAGATTGTCCATCTGAACACATTGAACTTTAGATCTATACTTCCCTATCTCTATTCCAGACCATAGTCTCACTACTTCATACAATAACACAGGTAACAACATACCGTCATGTAAGACCCTATCGCACTCAAGATATCCCTTTACATTCAACGATTTAATTGCACCAGCCACCTTCTCATATTCACAACTTTCCTCTACTAAACCTGCATCATCCGTCTCCTCTTCATCCGGGATATACCCAAATATTTAAACTCAGACACTTGTTCCAGTTGCACCACTATCTAACATGATTCCTCACAATGAGGACCAACTCACTCACATAACCTAACTCTTTACACGCTACTTCTCAGCCCTCCTTTACATACACCTCTTCCAAGTAAATCTCTCTCACCAATCCTCTCTCAAACCTTCAGATTCGCCACACAAACCAAATCATCCGCCTATAATTGGTAGGGGCACCTCCACTCATCTCCACTATTCCACTCATCTCTGTCACGCCCACCTTCACTCTTCTTCTTCTTTCCTAACCCATCCATATACAAATTGAATAAATCAAGGACATAACAACCCTATTAGTACAAAACCAATCACTTTTGACACCATATTTATTCTTACACACTTCACTATCAACCCACATACATACTTTTGATTCCATTCGTAGCCTATCACCAAACTATACCATATCACTAACAATCTTCGCAGACCTTACCTATTAACCCCTATCATACCCCTGTTGCAATCCATAAACCTGCAATACAATTTATTCTCTCCCCTCTTCATATTTTCTATCATTTGCTTCAATGTAAAGATTTGATCCACACATTCTCTGCCATATCACTCTTAAACGCACCTTGTTTTCACCAATCAGTCCTTCTGTCACTCGGGCGCACTCTTTCGACCAAACACCAGCATATATATCTTCCCTACAACACTCAATAACTAAATACTCCTTATAATTTCTACAGTTTCTTTTTATCTCCCTACCTTATGTACTAATGCCTCCTCCAACTTTTTCGAAACTATACCTCCATAAATGCCTTATTACACTCTCAAGATCCAATCAATCACCATCTCCGTTCTTGATCATTTACTGGGTAACACATCTATACCTGCAGATTTACCATATTAACTTTCTCACTCCACCCATTTCTCCTTCTTGCTAATAATCATCCCAAGTATTATTCTTTCACATCAAACCCATTGTAGTCATATCACCTCACTCATTACAATATTATACAGATTTTCTCAGTGTTCTTCCACTCACCATTTCATCAGTTAAAACACTCATCCCCTATTATTCTAAGCAGGTTCCCTTGTCTCTAATTCTTACCGCGCTTTCTTCCAGAAGATATTTCTCCTATTCTCTCTTTGTTTATATCTCATCCTCCTCCTTCCAAACTGTTCATATTTAATTTTCTTTTCTAATAGTATCTTTTAGCATTCCTTTTTCCTCCTTATACAATCCTTTCCAAGTATCTTTCTTTTGAAACTTCATCATTTCTTTTAGTAACCACGCTTCTTTTTTTTAACCGCTTGTATCACTTCCATTCCACCACCACTGTGTCACCCTCGTTCCTACTTTACACCCACATACTTCTTTTGCACTGCTAACAATTGCTTCCTTCATTATCTGCTTCCAGATTTTATTCAGTTTCAACTTGTTCACATTCAACTGATATATTTGCGAGTGCTCTTACATATTTATCCCACACTTGTTCACTAAACTTCACTCTTAATTTTATACCCACTTCCTTCCGTGTGACCTTCCTCCATCCAAGTCCTCACTAACTTAATTTTACATAGAACAACATAATGATCCGATAATTCCATTCCAAACCCCTCACTGATTTAACATCCAATACATACTACACATTCCCTTCACCAACACAAAATCAATCATACTTTTCTCCTGATGTACCATCTCTACCCACACCAACTTAGTATACTTTATGAATACTCTTGTGTTGGGAAAGTATTACTACACACATACCTCTCCTCACAGAAATCACCTTCCTACCACTATTTTCTCCTGACACCCCAAACCACCTGTTATACTACTCCTATCTTTTTTTTACTATATATATATATATATATATATATATATATATATATATATATATATATATATATATATATATATATATATATATATATATATATATATATATATATATATATATACACTGAATATATATATATATATTATAGTCAATATTTGGGCCTAGAAGGGGTATTGGTTGTTGTATATTTAAAAGAGATTCATTTAAAAGAGGTAATTTTAAAAACAAAAAAAATTTTTTGTTTTAAAAACACAAAAACATTTTTTTCACAACCCTATATATATATATATATATATATATATATATATATATATATATATATATATATATATATATATATATATATATATATATATATATATGCTTTACTTTCTCACCCCTGACCACCCCTTTTTGGAGAGGCCATACCGCATCCAAATACCCTGCCACGTTACCCGCCTCCTCCAGAGATCTCCCAGTGTTGAAATGATCCAGATTCCTCAGGGTTGAAAGTTAGAAAGACAGGAGAGTAGAAAGTGGGGTGTGTTTTCCGGTACCTGGTTACAGTTTGTACAAATATTTGTAGTGGTTTGGTTGAGGTTGAATTTGTGTTTGTAGTACTATTGAAGCTTGTGGTGGGTTTCATGCATGGGAGACTGTATATCTCTGGGTAGGGAAGAATTTGGTGCTATTTCTGGTGAATGTTTAAAATATTGTTTGATGGTTTGCATCTTAGGTAGTTTTCTGTTAGTGTCATGTGAATTTGTTTTATA
>JABUQX010073807.1:15000-37500 GCA_015478945.1 Trachelipus rathkii | reverse complement strand
GAAATTCGGTTACACAACAGTTGCCAGTCAGTATTATTCGTGGGTGAAAATTTCAGCCAATTAGAATCGTTCTTTGAATGTTGTCTAAATTGATCCATATTTTCCTTTAAAAGAACAAACCTAAATAGTTTTGACGCTTCACAAAAAGTTTTTTTTATGAATTTTATTAATACAATTATTTAATCGTTTTTATACATTTTAAAATGTTCCATTTTTTAAACAAATTTATTAATTTATCAGACGTTTTCTTTACGATGTAATTTACGTTTATCTTTGCAAGTTCTTTTTGTTAACTAGTTATGCACCAGAGATTCAGCTCTGGCAATTCCGGATATCCTTGTTTTGTGTAGCCTTATTTAATAATTACTATTAATAAAATTGAAATTTTATTACCTTGTAGAAAACATTTCCTGAAAAGAAAAAAAAAATCAAAAAAATGGAATGGTTTAAAAATTAATTAAATTTACATTCTTTGGGAGTAGAACAGCTGCAAGAATTTAAAACAAGTGGTGAAACTAAAATTAACCATTTATAACATTGAATAAATGTTTTAGAAAATAGAGATGAAAGCTTTGATTATATATATATATATATATATATATAATAAATATATTTTATTTTTATAATCTTTATATATATTTTAATGATATAATATATATAATATATATATATATATATAAATAGTATAATTTATTAATATATATAATTATTGTATACTATATATATATATATATATATATATATATATTTTATTTTTATTTTTTTTTTTATTTTACCACGACAATCGGGGGAAAGGTTACAATTTTATGTTTTCCCGACCAGTGGGGCCCATACAAAAGTGGAAAGGTGCACAGTTATCAGGGTATTCAGTAACCCCAGCCTCAGTTAACCAAGAGCAAGATATTCAGCCATCAGTGGCATGGGCGAGGCTCTGACTCACAGACCTTACTGTGCAGGGCAATAGAATGTAGGTCGTATGTGTAGAAAGGTTTTGTACCTGTATGTGTTGCTATGATGAGTGAGGTGAGGTATTGAAGCTTAGTGTTATATACGACTTATGCCGTTTAAACTGTAATGAATTTACCAGGAAAATCACCCAAACGGCAATTTTTCTGTCCGTCCTGGTGACTTAGCAAAGTACAAATCCGTTTGACGAGGACTCGAACTCACGACCCTAAGCTTGCAAACGCACCACTCAGCCCACTGCACCACCGAGGACTAATAATATATATATATAATATATATATATATTAATTATTTATATATATATAATATATATATATTATATATATATATTTATATATATATATACTATATAATATATAATAATATAATATATAATTATATATATTATATAATATATAGTATTATATATATATATAATATATATATATTATATTATATATATATATATAATTAGTGATGCACCGATACCTGTGGTATCGGTTGATTTTTGATGTACGGTATCGGGAATTTTGAGAGGAGGAGTATTGGTATCGGTAAAGTTTTGCCGATACCCTTAAACCGATACCATCACATTTTTGCGTCTTTAAATTGATTATATATATATATATATATATATATATATATATATAATATATATATATATATATATTTATTATATATTATATTTATATATATATTTAATATATATTATTAGCGTAGCCAGGGGGGCACTTGCCCCTCAATCTTGGCCGAAATAAAATTATGAACCTTATTTGTTTGCCAGAAGACGTTTTAACGGTTTTAAGAGTAGAGAAAAAACTGAAAAAAATACATCAATTGATAAATAATGAAGTAGTAATTACTAAATTAACCAAGTTATTATATTATTTTTTTCTAAAGTTGTAATGTGTTTTCGTTTTCATATTGGCTAATCAACTAGCTTTGTGCTTTTATACATCTGGATTCTTCTGACATTATTCTCCGCTAGAACTTTCTGTATGTCGATAGCATTGGTGGCTTGCAAAGCTGTTAAATCAAATCATGGAATTGCGTACCCGTTATATTCAGCTGGAGACAACACAATTAAAAACAGATGCATATAAATAATCATAATAAGAAAACTGTACAGGCAATTCCTTGGTTAAATAACCATAATGTATGCATCATCCATACGTGGAATTTCAATAATTCCTAATAATAATCGAAATAGTTTATAATAATATATATATATTACATATGATATAAATATATAATAGTAATATCAATATATATATATCTTTATCATATATATATCATATATATATTTTATATAATTATATAATATATATCAGGGATGTGCCAAAAGTAATATGGCTACTTGGTCCAGACCCTATTTCTGGTTGGTTATAGGGTGATTTTGGCCCCAATATGGGTATCTGGTGATTGGTCGAAATGTAGTCAATATTACTGTTCGTGCAGTCTCTCGTACCATAATGTGTAAAAAAAAAAACAGAAAAAAAGGCAAGGTAACAAAATGTTAATCTGTTGAATACTTTGCGCGTTCCGGAATTTCTTGAGATAAATCTATAGTAGATGAAATATTCTCAATATGCGTTTTGGTAACTATTATAAAAGAAGCCGCATTACGCCTATTCGGGATCTTTCTTGATAGGCAAGCAAATATTATCGTAAAAAGTTCGTATTTCGTGTTGTTAAAAATATTAAATTTTATTGGATGAGAATATTACACTAGTAACCCAGAATAAAATGATTTTTTTCATTTTTTTTATTGGAGGTCATATTGATTTTTTTTGACACTAACACATGACATGACCTTTCATTGTTTCTATCATCCCGATACTTGAGAGTTAGTACAATGTTTTAGTTGTGGCATTTTTGAGTTTAATGTTATTGAGCTTACACTGTAGGTACTTATTACAATTTTTTATTTGAAGGTTCAAATTTGCGAACAGAAACTTAAAAAAGTCTTTTATTCATAAGAAATCCATGTCTAATGACTTCCCATAACTATCAAGTCAAATCTTTAATAAGCCAAAAAATCATCCTTACTTTGCATTAAAAGTGCTTTTTGGATCGTGCTTTTTTTCTCTTGTGATTCGATTTCGTGATTTCCTTATCAATAATACCACATTAACATCACCTTATCAGGCAACGTATCCCAACGTCCCTTGTACGCATGTTTCCATTGTCTGATTATTCTGGTGAAATGCTTCACCATGTTTCGTTCACTACTCCCTAAATTCCTCTCCAAAAAAGTGCCAAATCGCGAGTTTAAATAACGCACCTTTTGACATAAAAAACTTTAATTATTTTTAATAATATATACTTTTGTTTTAGGATAACTTTATTTTTCTTTGCCACCCTATTTTTTTTATAACAATCAATGAGAATGAGTATTTTTATCAGCTGTTTTGAATTTGGTCTTTACAATTGCCTAAAATCCTTAACCACATTACGGAAAATTCAAACCAGGTCATCTTTTCAATTCATGCTCGTCTTTTCTTCAATTTTTCAGGATTTAAGCATTGTTTTACTCAATGAGCTATCCTCTTCAGAAAATTGAGTTAAAGAGGGAAAAAACCTGCTTTATTATATATTATATTTATATATATTATATATATATTTATATATATATAATTAATATATATATATTATAATATAATAATTATTATATATATATATAATATTATATAATAAATATTATTTATATATATATATTATATATATATAATATATTAAATTTATTATATTATGATATTATAAATAGACGCTGCGCAATATATTGTAGAAACATGACATTCTTCTTTTTATATGTCATGGTGCTTTGTCATTAAAACAATTTTTACTTTACGAAGGTGGTGGCAAGGTTTTATAGTATTTCATTATGAGGTACGTGTGGCTCTGAGATGAGGAAGTATTTTCTGTGGTATGTAAATGAGATGCCTTCCTTTTACCTCCTTTTTATATTTGTAATATCACTATGCAAAGTAAGCTTAGTCATCATATTGATTCGTTTTTGGCTCTCGCCATATTCTGGGAATAGCCAAATGCAATTGCTTTTCTTGTTTCTCTTAGCCATCCTTCTAGGGTTGTTTTACAACTTCCCCATATAATGAGGTGCCCAGTGCTTATCTTTGTCACCAATAGGCATACCAAAGTAGAGCTTATACGCTATCCAATACTTGGTTCCTTTCACAATTTTGGTGGAAATGTTGTCTGTATTTTAGATGCGATGGATATCCAACACCAACATGAACAAGTATATGTAATCTGGCAACATTTCATACACTGTCCAAATTCTTGCGAGATATTAATTTTATAAATGATTTATATTATTTACTAATTCTGAAAATGGCAGTAAAAAGATATTTTCAAGTATCTTTTCGGCTTTACCTCGACCTTTTTCAATATATTGCACTTAGAATTAGTTAATACAATGGATATATATAGTATTACATAGTATAATAATATATATATATATATATATATATTATATATTATATTAATATATATATATACTAAATATATATTAATATAATTATACATATGTATTATATTATATATAAATATATATATAAATATATAATATATATTTGATATATATAAATGCCGCGTCTTAGCATGAAATCCCATAAACATTAATGGAACTGGCTTTTACACACGCGCATTGCCCGGTAGACCACCCTACAAAACTGAGAAGGAATGACCATTAATACTCATTGCTTGGCGTCGTAACACTCTAAAAAACGGTGATGCTAGAGGAAAAATTAAAAACTATATTTGAATCGTGCATTAAAAAATCAATTTAGAAAAAATCAGAAGAATATGGAGAATGCCAAAAATCGTAACATCTTTTAGATTTTTGAGGAAAAAAAAAAAAAACATGTTGTTGCTGATTACGTATATGATACTCAAGTTTATGATTAAGTTACTATACTTTTCTATCATTAGGTGGATGTAACTTTTTTTCTATTTAAAAGTAAAGTTGTTTCTTATCATAAAGAACTTTGTTCATTTTTAAGTATGTATATCTGGGAAATGAGTGATGTTATATAGTATATTTGTGCTGCTAATACACATGTTATCTAAAATTTCTTCCTTCCATTTTTCTTTTGAGAGTTTCTTTAGCCTTTTCAAATTTATTTTATAGGTTTTTTTTTGTTTTTTTTTCTCACAGAGAGGCCATGTGAAGTAAATTGTAAAAACCTAATTAGCAAATTTATACAAAACAGCATAATTGATGAAATACTACTTGTAAAGTATGTGGAAGAAACATAATATATACTTATATATAATATATATATAATGATATATATATAATATATATATATATATAATTATATTATTATATATATATATATTATATAATGATATAATATATATTATATATATTATATATATATATATATTAAATAAATAAATTTCTTAATAACAAATATTTAAATATATTCTAATAGTTTAAAGCAAAATAGCTTATACATAACCATGTTCCCGCATTGCTGGCCAGATGTTGTGTGTGTTGGAGTCTGAAAGGTTGTGAGCTTATCAACACATCACGAAAAGCAAGATTTGATTAGAAGGGTTTTCAGCCCTCGCTATCAGACAAAGAAGTTAAAAATTTCTTCGATTGACTTCGAGAAACGAGCTTTAACCGATCTAATATGAAAGTATCTGAATTTTCTTTTTCTAATTTAGCTTTTAATCTACCTCACATATATATTTTTCATAATATCATATAAGAAATTATATATTTATATATATAGATATTATATATTAAAAATATATTAATATATATTATAATAATATATATATATATATATATATAATATATATTATATATATATATATATAATGTATATTATGGAAATCCGTCAAAAGGGTTGCATTAACTGAACAACCTGAACATTAGCAAATAAACCAACAGCATTCCCGATCTGCAACTGACACCACCACCTCCCTGCAGTTTTGTGGAGACGGTGATGATGTATAAATAATAATAATTAATAAAATAATAATAAAATATATATATAATATATTATATTAATATTTATATTACAATATATTATATGATTAATATATATATATATATTTAATATATATATTATTATATATTATATATATATATGAGTTTATATGATATAATATATATATATAATATCAGCTAATTTGTCTGATAATTTCCTATATATCTGACCTACTGTATGTTTAATATAGGCGTTTTCGTTTTTTTTGCATTTGTGCTTTAGAACCGTAAAGCGAAGTCTACGAATTCGTTGCCTTGCTGTCATTTTGATAAGTATTTCCCACATTTCTGTTAAAAGAATTTCCTTAAATTCTATAATTTGCTATTCTTGTGATTGCTGAAATTTCCACGGTCTTACGAAAATGTGCAAACTAAAAAAATGACGGGTTGTTAGGGCTACCAACGGTCATTTTTTTGAAGTGGATGAATTTCATTCAATAAAAATTCAGCTTTAATAATAACTAATTTCTTTCCAGATCGATTAAAACTCCATCCACAATAGTTGATCAATTTTTTTATATATATAAGCCATTTTTATTTATTTCTGTTTACTGAATCGACGGGCTCCATCACAGCAGTAATTCCAATTGTTTGCAAAACAGTAAAAGTAAACCCCATTAAGAAATGCGTGTTCGTTTTTCACAGAATTCAGGCAATATTAGTTCAGTCAATTCAGGATTGCCAAAGAAATTCCTTATGGGAGTGTTAAGTTTATTAAGTTGCTTTTAATATATATATAATATCCCAAATTTTTAAGTTCTTCATCTGTTAGAAACATTTTTTGAATAAAATGGAAATTTTTAGTATAGGGTATTGATGTCATAGTGATCTCTGACAGCTAATTCTCTGTTTGAGTGAGACTGGGAATAGTTCGAAAAGACAATTCCATGTGTTTTGAAGGTCGGCCATCTTTATTATGGGAAAGTTTTGACCTTACATAGTCGATCGTTAACTCTACACAATTTATATTTGTAATTGCAATATTGTGACTCAATTCATTGAGAAATTTTCTAAAGAAAACTGCCAATCGAGTATTATGAAAAGATATAGAAACTTGCATTGTGGTGAAGTTTTTGTTTTAAAAAAAGTTTATCTGGAAAGTGAAGTATCATTGGGAAAGGGGTCAATGTAGGAAGCCGCATGCAAAAACAGGAAAGTTTAGGACATCATAATTTATAGTTAACTAATGGAGATTTTCTTTTATTGATTAAATTGTAGACAAGTTTATCAGAAACAGAACATAAGATCTAAATATTAAATTCGGAGAAAGGTGATTTCTTCATGGAAAAAACTTCCAATCATAACAAATAACAAAGGCTTGCGTTTATGCGGGACCTTTAACCGCAATTTTATGATTAAAGGACATAGAAATAAAGAAATTAGTCTCAAGAAATGATTATGTGCGATTCATTAGAATAAATTAGGCAAGCCCACCAAAACTTACTTGGGAACTATCAACTTCTTAGTTATACTCTTAATAATCGTATTATTGAATAATACCGAAAGCGTTACGATAGAATTGAAGTTAGTGTTCTTTGCTTTGTTAATAGGACCGTTTTCTTAATTTGTGCTGTTACGCTCTAGATATAGAAAATGTCACGCAGTTTTAGCATGAAATTTCTGTTTTAAATCGTACCTCGATTTCATGTAGGCTATATTTGGTTTTTAAACAATGGAAAATCAATATTGACTAATGGATGTACCGTGGTTTTGGAATAAGTCAGAAAATAATAAAAAAATAAATTGGTTGTATATTACAAATAAATGATCAACTATTTGTGATGGAGTTATCCATTTGTGAAGGAAATTGATTTAAAGCTGATTATATTGAATGAAAATTCCTCAATTCAGACGGGGCCTACCACGGATGCCATTCTTGTTTGTTTACAGTTTTTCGTTAGTCTGTATGATACTACCACGCGCCATCGGGAAATAGCAACCTTACAGAATTTGAGGTATATTCCTTACGTGTTGTAAGCATTTCTTACGATTTTCGCTAAGTTTAACTTGAGATGCAAAATTATCTAGCAGAAAAATCGGTTTCTTCAAAAGCCTCTGAAGAAGAAATATTAGAATGGGGTTAAGTCAGACTAGATAAAATGGAAAAATACTCTTTTGTTACATTGGTAGCTAAAAGAATTCTCGCCTGCCCTGCTTCATCAGTTATATTCTGAGAGGCATTTTTTTAGGTCCTTCTCTTTTTGGTGAGTTAATAAGTTATAAGTTTACAAATGACTTCAACTTCTTATTGTCCTACACTCTTTATATTTCAAAATTTCAAATAAAGCATATTTGAGTAAAAAAATTAAGGATTTGTTTTTAAATTTTTTAACATTTTACTTTTTTAGTTTAGTTAAATATTTGTTTTTTCGTTAACTTTTAATTTAAAGTTTAATTGCTTTTATAATTATTAATAATAATATAATAATTTCTTTTAATAATAATAATAATAATAATAATAATAATAATAATAATAATAATAATAATAATAATAATAATAATAATAATAATAATAATAATAATAATAATAATGATAATAAAAATAGCAGTACCTTGTACAAATTTTATTTATCCCCAGGTCTAGACTCTAGAGTATTAAAGCTATATTAAAGCTCGAGTATATTGTTTGGACTCCTGGATGAAAAGACAGATACTCATTTTATTAATATTTTAGTAAAGGAAAGAAAGGTTGTGGTGTGACCATTCATGTTAAAAACGATATTCAATCTGTGTTAATGACTGACACTAAAACTAATCATGATGTTGAATCCGTGTGGGTAGATATCCCTATGCATAATAAATCATAAAGAAAAGGGAAATTTTATAGACCTCTTGGTACAATAAATCATACAGAATAGGGACATTTTATAGACCTACTGGCGAGTGAAGAATTAGATGTGGAAATGGTGGACGAAATGAAGACAGCATGCCACAATAAAGAAAAAGGTATAGTATAATGGGTGATTTTAATTTTCCTGGCATTCAATCAGTGGGATTTCTTGTTTAATGTGGATCATGCAAGTTCTGTATTTATAAATTGCATAATAGACATCTTTTTGTACCAGGACCCAGAACTGTTAAGACATATTAACTAACGATGAAAGTATTGTGAATGAGGTTAGAGTTGATGGGAATTCAGAAATTGGTGACCATAATATAATTAGATTTAAAATGAATTTTGTATGTGTCCAAATATCAAGTTAGTAAGGAATAGACTTAAGATTTTCGAAATGGCGAATTTACCAAATTGCGAGACATGCTTAGTATAATTGACATGGATAACTTTAAAGATCAATGTTTATGTCGAGTGAAAATTTTAAAATACAATTTATTATAATGGTTATTAAAGATTAGACCCATTAGGTTTTTGTGCAAGACTAGGATTTAAAGCACTGTGTGGAGATATGGTTTCGAAACTGGAAGTTCCTTTAGACCTGGGAAATATTCGTAAAATAGTTATAAAAGAAGCGAATAAGCAAAAAAATAAACTTAAAAATTGCTTAAAGGGATGCTTCGTGCAATTAATTTACGATGAATAGTTACGTTATCTCCCCAAAAGAGTTTTTTTTTTTTAGCTTTTATAAATTTAAAAGGTAAGAATAGGACAATTGGTCCAATTAAAATTGATGAAAATTTAATGTTCAAATAAGGAGTTGGTAACATTTTCAATGCTTATTTTTCGCCAATGTTTGCTGAGGAAAGATTTGATAATGGTTTGAAGACTAATGCATCTGATATACATGTAATAAATAGACTTACGGATTTTGGATGAGTAAAAGAATTAAATCTTTATTAGCTGAACCATTATTGACCCAAGAAAAGCTGTAGCCCTAATGGTTATAAAGGTAGAATTCTTGAAGGAGCTTGTACAGCATTTTCAAACACTGATTTGATTTTTAATCATCTATTTAACATTTATGAAATATATGGATTACCAGAGAACTGAGAAGATTTCAGCAAACCGTATTCAAATGTACCTAATCGCATAGAAGTTAGGAAGGATTTTCGGAATATAATGTGCCAATTAGCTTACACTTTTCTGGTATGTAAAAGTTTTGGAAATGTTACTGAAAGATCATTTCGAGGAATATTTTAATATAAGATTATTTTATAAAGCATATCCCGAATCAAATAAAAACTATCAATCATGTCAAGCAACCTTTTTGAATCATGAATAAAACTGACCTTATTGATAGAGATCTGGTTAATATTATATATTTGGACTTTAGCAAAGCCTTTCATAAGGTTCTCCACATAAAGATGATGCAAAAGTTATCGCAATGTGGTAAAACCTAAGATAAGAACATGGATTTGGCATATTGTGGAAAAGAAGCAAGTGTGAATAGAAGAGAAAGAAATCATGGGAAATAGTCAAAATGGTGTCCAACAGGATCCTAAAATGGGGCACTATTGTTAATCAAATATATAAATGATTTAGACCAAGGATTTAAATCTAAAGATTTCTGTTTGCATATGATATCAAGGTGGCTACCTCAGTAGGGATAAACTTGGATTTAATATTCATAACTAATATTATTATCATTCAAATACGTTGCATTTTCTAAGGAGAAATGAATTTTTAATGTAAAAAATTTAAGGTTCTTTTTTACCTAGGTTACTCAATGAAAAGATTTAACTAACATACTAAAATAGGGATTGGATAGTCTGTGGACCAAAAAAAAAATTTGGAGTGATTAAAGCTTAATCTGAAAAGTGGTGATCAGTGTTTGCAAGCAAAGGAAATAAAGCTATAAATATTAGGTACAATAAATCCCAAGGTCGTTTACAAGAGCAAGGATTTCAACTCTAAAATCTTAGCTAGGACATTAATTGAGAATTGGGCAAAAGTTTGGGCCCTTATTTAAATAAAATATTGAGTATTTATGCTGGAGAGAGTATTTAAACGATAGAGCAAACTAAGGAGATTATCTGGTTTGAGGTGTAAGAAAGCTAATGATCGATGGAGAGCTGAAGGAGATAGGAACGTTTTTCTGTAGAAAGCGATTTCTCAGGATTTATAGTAATGATTGCATAATCTACAAAATGTTCGACATGCTTATTGAGAAAATGATACCAAATAAATTTTTATATAAACCTAGCGATCTGATTTGAGACCATATATTGTGCTACGATAAGAAATCATTTTAAAAGAAAGCCCATTCATATAAAGCATTCATTCAGCTTTAATAGGTATATATTTCTAACTCGTGGATTCCTCCCGTTCACGCTATTTCGCAGAAGAGTTGTTAAGTATATATCACTCACTTGAGGAACTAAAATTGGAATAGGTATAGTGGGTGACAGCCTATCTGTATAGTATAATATAATGTATGGTGAGGTTTTAGTTACAGTATTTATTAAGGTTGGTAACTTATGACATATAACCATTTTTAAAGCTTCAGTTGGTGTTAGCATGTACTTGAGGTCTATAGTTTTTTTCTTTTCTTAGTAGTACTATTGGATGCTACTGTTATTATGACAGCCGTTGGGTGCTGGTGGGTTTTACATGAGCATGTGGTGTATTCTCTAGTTTAATTTGGACGATCGATGGCCCAGATATGGCTTCTTACTGGTCTCTATATTTCAAAATTTTAAATGTTTCAAAATATATATATAGATACTATATATATATATATGGAGTTTATATATATAGATATATAATAGTATTATAGATTATAATATATAACTATATATATATAATATATATATATATATCATTATATATATATAATATATATATATATTATTACCTTCTCTTTCTTCCTTTTTAGTATTATCGTCCACTTCTCACGTACCACATCCTTGTTGTGCTATGTCATCGATATCCCGCCATCTTTATACGCCCTTGAACAAGCTTTTGGAACCGCTTCCTTTATTTCCGTTCCCAAATAACCTGTTTTCATTACAAACAATTCGCCAAATCTTATGAATATTGATCTAGTGAGCATCAGTGATTTTATTACAAACGTTTAATGCTCCATCAGTCCTCTGTGTAACCTTGCCTCGAAAGTACAAGTGTGTAATTTTCGCCTTATTTTCTTAAGGCCTAATTTTTATTGTGCTTTTCCGTATCGAAAAATAATTCTTTTGTTATAATATTTAGGAAAAACATTTAGGGAAATTTACCTGTTTATGGTGCCTTACATTATTTAGATTTTTAAATTACTTTTTAATATTTTATTCACGTATATACAGCGAAGCTATGCGCAAAATTTATTAATAATAAAGTATATGTCTTACCCTAAAATAGAGGTATCTTAAAATCAGTATAATACAAAGACAGCATAGTACTGTATATGTTAATCAATCTCATTAATATTATTATTGTTATTATTATTATTTATTATTATTATTATTATATTATTATTATTTATTATTATTATTATATTTTTTAAATGTTTTTACAATGTTTTAAATATGTTTATTGTTTCAATATAGATTTTGACAACCGAAAACGAGTTTTGTTTCTACAGCCTTCTGAGAATTCAGTTACGTCCCTGAACGCATAACATTGGTGACCTTTCGTTGATGACCTGGAGGAGTGCTGACGTGTTATATATCCAGCATTTCTGGAACTCCTCTCTCGTATCAACAGAACACACACGGATCCGCAACCTGACGCTGGAAATGCATTTATTTATATAATAATAAATATTTAATATTATATTACGATAACAAATTTTTTAAATTAATAATCTGGTGATTTTCTGGCCCAAATTTTCATTTTCAAATTAAAAAAATTTAAATTGTTTTTTACATATTTTAGCCCGTAAGCGGCTTACTATATATTTTCCTCATCCATTGTATACCTTGTTGTAGTATTTAGTCTATTTTTTGGTCTCTGACCCCTATTTTTATCATATTTAGCGTATGCAAATCGCATCTTAAGCATATTTTTTTTTCTCGTAATATTGTTTTCGAAAATTTTTTTTTTTTCAATCGTATTATATAAATATTTATCAACTATGTCCCCTCCTGACGCTGCAACTACTGAAAATATGAATGTTATATCCCAACAGCCTGCTCCAGACAGGGAAACACCTAACGTAAACAAGCTATATATATAAAAAAATAAAAAAAATCGATCTAAATGGACAAACATGCGTCTCAACTGCACCTTCAATTCCGCCTAACAACATTATGTGTATACGAAAAATCCACTGCCTCCGGCCTCACCTCAAGCTCCGGCGGTTGTCGCTCAACGCACAGCTCACGCATCGCTTACTCCGGCTGTCGCTCTACGCACAGCTCACGCTCCATCCATTTAGCTTCCGGCTGGTCGTCAACGCACAGCTCCACCTCCATCCATAGCTCCGGCTTGTCGCTTCTTACGCAACATCTCCCACGCAATCCATCCATAGTCCGGCTGTCGCTCAACGCACAGCTTACCTCCGCTCCAGCCTTCCGGCTGTCGGCTCATTAACGCACAGCTACCTCCGCTCCAGCTCCGGCGTCGCTCCACGCACAGCTCACCATCGCTTACGGCTCCTCAGCAGCCCTCACAACGCTCTTCAACAGCCTCTACCGCACATGCTTCCGCAGCATTCCTGTTCCAACACCGATTCCTCCTCCGAATCCGGAACCCATTCCGACTGCAACCTTACCGTCTTGTCCACCTCGTTCCACATCGCGTTTATGGACGAGCATTACGTCCAGTGGTTCGCTTTTCCTTAATCACTCACGACGCTCCTCTGTTCGTAGGGGAGCTAATTACCTTCTCTTTCTTCCTTTTTAGTATTAATCGTAACCTACTTCTCACTGTGACCAACATCCTTGTTTCTATTGGGTCAATCGAATCCCGCTATCTGTATCGCCATTGAAACAAGGCTTTCTGGAACCGCTCTTTATTTCGTCCCAATAAACCTGTTTTCATTACAAACAATTCGCCAAATCTTATGAATATTGATCTTGTGAAGCATCAGTGATATTATTAAAAACGTTTAATGCTCCATCAGTCCTCTGTGTTTAACTTTGCCTCGAATAGTACAAGGTGTGTAATTCGCCTGATTTTCTAAGGCCTAATTTTGTGCTATTCCGTATCGAAAAATAATTCTTTGTATAATAATTATGAAAAACATTAGTGAAATTTTATTTATTGTGCCTTACATTATTTAGATTTTTAAATTACTTTTTTAATATTTATCACGTATACAGTCGATCTATGCGCAAAATTTATTATTAATTTAAATGATAAATTGTCTACCCTAAATTAGAGTCATTAATTCATAATATAGAGACGCACATTTATCGTGTTAACTTTTTAATAATTTCATTATTTAATTCTCATTACTTATTATTATTGTTATTATTTATTATTATTATTATTATATTATTATTATTATTATTATTATTTTATTATTAATTTTTAATGTTGAAATTCCAAATTAATTATGTTTATTGTTTCAATATAGATTTTGACAACCGAAAACGAGTTTTGTACTACAGCCTTCTGAACTTCATTTACGTCCTGAATGTTAAAATATATATATATATATTAATATATATATATATATTATATATAATATATATATATATTATATATATATATATATATTATATATATATTATATTATATATATTTATACAAAAGGTGGGCCGTTAATGAGAAAGTTTAACGCGTTAATTTTTAATCGTAACAAGAAAATCATTAAACGACGTTAATCATAAAACTTACGGTTAAAGAATGTAGCGGAAGTTAACGCTAATCGTTAACGTTAACCGTCTCAAAATATGTAGCAATAGTAATAATTATTGTTTAATTTTCTTTATTTAATAATTTTATTTCCCCTAACTATATTAATAATGATATTAAGCTTAATAGACAAATTAAATAGGCTTTGACCTATAGCAGATGCTTCTGCCGCTGCCGAATACTTCCAAAGCGTAAATACCTTATTAATTAATACTCAATACCGGGTGTCCGTAAAAGAAATTCCCAGTTTCAATGCTATTTTAAGAGATTAATTATTAATATACAAATATACATATACATATCATTACGATAAAGTGATGGTAAGTTGCATTAGTTTCGAATATGCACCTTGCGCCAGAACGAGTTGCCTTGATAGGTCGACATTACGCGCATGCGCGCATTTCAGTGTAGTTTTTTCTAGTGCGTTGCGCCACATGATACTTGACAATGGCGAGTTCGCTGAGCGTAAAGCTTTCGTGTTCTACAATTGCTAAGTGTGAAATCTTGTAATTACGATGTCAACTATGCCATTTATCGTTTACGTTTCCAAATGTGTATCTCCATGTGGCAAAAAACTTTCATTCGCCGATGGGTTTTGGGCCCCCGGGCAATTTTGCAACTAATGGATGTCTTTATAAGGCAAAAGTACAGGATGGCCCAATGACTGTACAGGATGTGGACCGTATCAGTGCCTCGTTTCTTCATAAGTCAAAAATCCGTTCGAAGCAAGTCTACGAACTGAATGTGCCAAAAACGACGGTGTGAAGGGGTTAAGGAAACGTTTACACATGCGTGCTTACCCGCTTGCAGTTTGTACATGCTTTAAAGCCCGGCGACTAGGCTCTACGGTTTTACCATTGCCTGTGCAGTGTTAGGTCGAGGACCGATGACCTTCTAGATCGTGTAGGGTTTAGCGATGAGTCCACCTTTCGTCTCAGGGGTAAGGTGTGAATGCCCATAATGTTCGTATCTGGGTCTGAAAATCCGCCATGAAACTTGTAGAACACGACGTGATTTCCGCAAAGGTTAACTTTTATCTGCGCCATATCCCGACGCCAGGTTTACGGACCTTTCTTTTTTCGCAGAAGCAACCGTAACAGGGGTCGCCTATCCTCGATATGTTACAACAATGGCTCTTTTCACAATTATTAGAGGATGAAGCGGTAAACTTTATATTGCAGCAAGATGAGCCCCTCCACATGGTAGTCAACATCTAGTGGTGACGTAAGCGTGGTGAAGAACTACTCCCAGATCGTTGGCATATGGTGGTAATAATATGGTCCAGACGGACAGAAGCTCTATATATCTGGTCCCCCCGGTCCCATGAGATTCCTAAGCCTTGCGAATTTCTTCTATGGGGCTGACACCCAATTATACTTTTCTGAGTTGAAAGCAAGAATGAACATGTCGATCTTCCATTTACTCCGATCGTTAACAATGTTTGGAGGAATTGGATTATTCTGGCGGAATGGTATCCCCTATAAACGAAGGGGGCACATATTGACTGATATGTAGAAAAAAACCCCTCTGTTTCAATGACCTCACTTTGATGTTTAATGATATGCTGTGTATTGTATATTACGCATTGTTATAATAAAAAAACATTGAAACTGGTGGAAATTCTTTACGGGACACCCGAGTAGATATATTATTGTAAAATAATAAGGATATGTCACTTTGAATTTTTAATACCTAAAATATGTATATTTATGTACAACGCTTATGAGCCATTCTTATATTTTTCACTAGTCGGCAAAAGAAGCAAGTTCAAGTTAACTAAACAAATGAAGTTAATGGACTCATTGAAACGTGGCAAAGTCCACTATCTCTTTTCTTCAGTGAACATAAGAATGAGAATACAGCAAAAGAAAAACGTCAAACATTCTAAACGGGATAATAACCGTTGTAAGATATATAAACACATTTTGAGCATTTGAGAGAGCGTTTAGGAAATTTGGAAAAATAAAGGTTTTATCAAAATCGAATACTAATACAAATTTAAATCTGATAAGAATATTTTATAATATACTCGTAAATTAAAGTAACGAATTAAAGGGATGTAGGGGAAAATTTTATAACTCGTTAATAGACCGAGTTTTCTTTTCGAAATTAACGAAAGCGTAAAAGTTAACGATAAAAATATTAACTATCGTTATAATATAAGACGGTCATATTACGGTGCTTTATTAAGGGGCCGGGGTTTAAAAATTATAAATTTGTATAGGGGTAGGTGAATATATTTAGATATTATATTATAATAAGTTATAATATTAAATCTACACATAATATTATAACTGGAAATGCAGCCATTATTCATTATATATCAAATTAAATTTAATTTTTTTAATATTTAAATGTATTTGTATATATTTATATTATTTATTATTCTATTTTATTTTTTTGTGTGTATTATTATTATTGAATATATTTATTTTTAATTATTTATTATTATAATTTTTTAATTTAATTAATTAATATAATATATATAATATATAATTATATTATATATATATTATATATATATATATATATATATATATATATAATATTATATAATATATATAGACATGGCGTAGGCATGAATGGGGCAAGTGGGGGGGCACTATGCTCTCCCTCAACCTTAAATCAATTGGCGAAAAAAAAAATTATGAAACCTATATGTTTGCCCATAGATGACGTTTTAAAAGTTTATTTAGTAGAAATAACTGAAAAATACATCTCTCTAAAATTCGATATTAGATAATGATTAGTAGCAATTACTAATTAATAACGATAATTAAATGATTATTATTATTTTTCATAAGTTTTTTAATAAATGTCTTTTCCTTTTCATTTTTGGCTTCTTTAAAGTCAACATAGCTATTGTAGCTTTTTATACAGTGAGCTTCTTCATGACATTAATCTCTCGCTAATAACTCTTCATGATGTCATATAGCATTATTTCGGTTGCCAAAACTTGATTATAATTAAATCACGAGATATCGTACCCGTTATGTATAGTCAAGCTATATGCCATCAACTAGTAGAAAAATTAATTGCAAAAATAAAAAAAAATATTTATAATCAAATTTTGAAAAGTCCATAATTTTCTGCCGAACCCATGACATACCTTTAGATAGTAAAGATCAATTCTATGAATGGGATAATTTTTGAAGACCAGATTTAAGCTGTAGGTATAAAAATTGCGTGATGTGGAATTGATAAGAACATATTTCATAAAGTAACAGAAGATCCTGTCTTGACTTCTCGATGTTCAAAATAACTAGATCATATTTGTTTTGGATATATTTATCATAAAATATAATATCATTGATTGTCGCGGATTTTGCAGAAATAAATTTATTTTTATCTTCCTGGAAAAATTTCCCTATATCCTCAACTGTAGGATTTGTAAATAAATCGATCGATCATCCGATTTCCTTTTGAGGTTTTCTCGATAATCTTTTGAAATAATATGACTGTTGTTGAGTAAGAATTTACTGGGTTTGAAGTTCTATTGATTAAGTTCGTTTGAAGGGATTGGCAAATAAAATATGTTTTTACAATAAGTTGGTCCAGAGGTTGATTCAAGGCCGAAGTTGGAGTAGTATAATTTAAAAATGGTGAAACCGGAGCTGGAGCCGGAAAAAAAATTGCACCGGCTCCGCAGTGTCCTGATTGTAAATATTTACCTAGAATTAAGACGTTGGTCTTCAAACCGTTTATCTTTAATTACTTCCTCACTTCACTCTAAACCTTAATACAAATATTTACAAAAACTTGGGAAGAGATTTGATCGATTATTAAAATATTATAAAAACGACATTCCATCTTTATATTTGCTATTTCAATATTGATTTGCATAGGGATGCAATGATTTATTATTTATGATCATCTAACAGCTTGAAGCATGTTTCAGTCACGGTTTTCAGTCTGTAAAGTCAAGACAAGACACACACACATATGCAAATACGCAAGCTTTAGTAAATAATAAATTATTTTTAAATATGGGAGAGCCAATAGCGGGTTGCTTCGTAAAGTTAAAAAAAAAAACTATTCAAAATAAAGGTTTAATTTAATTGTCTTTAAGACAAAATACTGCACGCTCAAGTTATATATATATATATATATAATATATATATAATATATATATATATATATATATATATATATTACTTATATATATATATATAATATATATATATATATATATATATATACGTATATATATATACTAATATTATATGATATTTTGCAAGAGTGAGGCGTGAACTGACTGAATCTTCTAACAAGATAAAAACGTATTTGCTTCCTCATCAGCACATCCCTTAATACATCATTGTCGAGGTTACTAACATCCTTATTCGCTAATCTTACTAATACTTTTAGAGTATTAATACAGCATTACTAGCATTAATAGCATAACTAGCTCTGCAGTTAAGATATAGATTTTTTTTTTGAAGAACAGATATGAATGTAATAAAACATTTAAATTTAATTAAAGAAAATAAACCTTTACTGTCTATGAAGATTCATAAATAGCGATATATATACTAATATATATATATAATATATATAATATATATTATATACTATATATACTCATATATATATATAATATAATATATATAATATATATATATATATATATAGAGTTTCTTGATGGCTACTATGCTCGTAGCTTATATATTATTGAGTTTTTTATTCCCTTGAGTTTGCCACATAAAGAAGACACTATGAAGGAGTTACTTTATGATATGCATTTACTTTATAAACATATATATATATATAATATATATAATATAAGTATATAAATATATATTATATATATATATATATATATATAATATATATATATATATATACTATATATATATATTTATATATATATATAAAGTAACTCCTTCATAGTGTTTTCTTTATGTGGCAACCTCAAGGAATAAAAACTCAATACTATATATAGCCATATATATATATATATATAATTATATATATATATAATAGTAGTATCAATATATATATTATATAATTAGCTATATATATTAAAATATATCATAAAAAATAATAAATCAATATATACTATATATATATTATATATATATATATATATATATATATACTATACTACATATATATATATATATAATTATATATATATATATATATATATATATATATACAATATAAAAAATATATAAGGGCATTTATAAGTACTAATAAGTTAATTTAAATTAGGTTCTGTATTTAGGTTAAGTTGGTAGGTTAGGTTGGGTAGGTTAGGTTAAGTTAGGTCTAGGTTAGGAGTTAGTTAGGTTACCCAAAATTTTCATGTATTTACCCTAAAATTATAAAATAACGATACATTAATTATTGATTTTTGCTCCTTGAGTCATATTATAAATACCTATTATAATATATATATATTATAGATATAGATATATATATATATATATATATATACTACGTATAATATTATATAAATATATATATATAGAAACCGGTTTCTTTTTAAACGATTGAACAAGAGACGATGTTATTAAAATATATATAATATTATCCATTTGGAAGGAGAAGAAATATTTCAGAGTTTAAAATCATTATAAGAAATACTCAAGCTAATCCGACCGAAAACTGTAAAAATGAAAAATATCCCAAATTTTGCCTAGGTCAATATTTATGTAAGTACTTTTGTAGATAAAATCCTCGTGTAAAGGTTGATCAATATCTATATAAGAAGTCTTCCCGCAAAGCTTGAATACATTTGATCTCTTCTCCCAAGCTGTAAAGGGAATTAATTTAGCTTGAAGAATAAAGCCGGTAAAAAGGGAAAAAAAAACTGTAAAGGCTCCCTAGTTGTGAAGCGAGTCTAAAGGCAAGAAGAACCCATCTCTCTTTCTGCTCCGGTTCTTGCCAGTGGCCATCTAAATCAAGAGTCAGAGTTTTCTTAGTCTACGTTTCACTTACGACCCTTGCCGCAAGAATCGAACAGATATCCGAAAGCGTCAGCGTAGTGCCTAGTCCAGGCTAGTCCTAGACTCGACATCCCTTAGCCTTTTGCACTGGGTGAGGAAAAAAAAGATTTCATCATATTATTCTAAGTAAACGTCAGAAAGAAACAAATTTTACTTACATAAATATTAACATTTGGAACTTTTGTTTCCTTTTATTAAAGAAATAGAGCTCGCGGAATTTATTTTCAGTTCTAAAGAGTTCATTGCAAATAAAGTAGGTAAACTAACTTGAAAGGATCATTGAAACTAAATGTATTTATAATCACCGATTACATCCATATAATAGTACTTCAAGATGGTGGAACTTCCTCAGTTCGCTATATATATATATAGTATATAATATATATATATATATATATATATATTATATAATATATATAGTATTATATATATATTATATAGATATATATTATATAGTATATATAAATAAAGATAGATATAAACTTCTTAATAATAAAAAATAATTCTAATATTAAATTTTCAACAGTAGTTATCAACACTGTAAACTATTCTTTTTTCTGTATTCTCCAGTAAGTTGATATAAGATGCGTTTTTCTTTTCAATATATACATATATACCGTATATATATATATATATATATATAGTATATAATATGATTATATATATATATATTATATATATTTAATATATATTATATATATATATATATATATATATATATAAAATATATATATATATATATATATATATAGATATATATATATATAACTATTATATATCATATAGATATTATATATATATAATAGATACTATATATCATAGTATACTTATATTAATACTATATATATATATATATATATATTTATATATATATATTATATATATATATATAAGCCTATAAATATTTACGTGTGTGAATACGTATATTTGCGATTTTTTTTTAAAATATTAGTTTAGGGGCTTTCTCAACAATGGTACGTGATAGCTTATTTTTAATTGAAATTCGTTTTTATCGTACTGAAAATTGGCTAGAAACAATCGTTTATCATTTAATGCTGGCAAAATGGTGTTGTTGGAGTAGTGTTATAAAAGAACTGGAGATTAGTAACAATAGGCAAATAAAAAGAAGCATTTTATTAAATTGAGAAAAAAATACTTCATTAGGAAACAAGGGTAGATCAATGAGTGATGCATTGTACCAACTCCACGCGGACTGTGATAGATTATAGTTCAATCACTTACAAAATTTATATATCTAGTTGGGGACTAGATAAGCATTAAAACATGATTCTTAATTTACAAAAACATAAAATGAAAAAAGGCTTGAATCGTTAATTCATATGAGTTACCGTCGGGCCAGGTGGTTATCTGGTCGTATAATAACTTAATGGTATCGTATTCCTTCTTACTTAAATTGCCATGCGAACGTAAGTGGTAGAACTATTAGTTAACTGCATATAAATTATTTCTCCGAACTCATCAATAACGCGAGTTACTCTTTTATTAAATAAAATTGTTTTTGTAAACCTACGTACTGTAGTCTAGACGTACTTTTACAAACAACTCGGATGAAAAGCTGGGATAAGAATCTTTAAATTCCAGGATACACCGCTCCTAATAGTTATATTATATATATAGTAGTAGCACTGACCTATATTATATATATATATATATATATATAGTATACTAATATATATATATATATATATATAATATATATATATTATATATATATACATAATAGTATATATATACTATACTAATAACGCGTTAGTATATCATCTATACTATATACGTTATATATTATATACTATTATATTAGTATAAAAAATATTATAACATTATATATTATAATATATATATACTATATATATATATATATATAAATA
>JABUQX010073807.1:0-10000 GCA_015478945.1 Trachelipus rathkii | reverse complement strand
GGGAGGTGATGGCTCAAAACCTCTAGCGGAAACCAAAAACCGGTGAAAGAAGCAGTAACTTGCTCGAGTGAAACCGATTGAATGAGAGAAGGCAAATTGAAATATCAATGTGTCAAATAATTATTACGTGTTTAAATAACACGAAATAAGGTCGAAATATAAATGATATGCAAACTGAAAAGGTAGAAGAAAAGATATCAAACATAAATATCAATACAATGGTGGAATTATAAGCCAGCTAAATGTATAATCCAGATTTAAAAATTTACAAGATACTAACAAGCCGTACAACTCAGTAGTCGACAAGAAGTAATAGAACCTCTTCCACAGCATACACAATAAGAGATATACATAATGCACACACACACACACAAACACAACAACACAGCACCGGACAGAACAACGACAACAATTACACGACAACAAGAACATCAAAGAATATAATTAAATATAAAAGTAGACAGTTCCTGGTCCTGCTCCGGTTGAGGTGCTATGCGACTGCTGATGCGGTGCAATGCGCTGCGTTGCGGTACGGTAAGGCAAAGGTATCAATGCTTATATCAATCATCATTCAACAATCCTTAATAAAAGATATAAGTAATACTTATTGTGATATAAATATAGTATAGTAAAGAGAGATGAGAATAGATAAAAAAGAAGATAATAAGGTATTACGTATACGTAAATATATATATATAATATATATATATATATATACTATATATATATATATATATATTATATATATATATATATATACCAAGTATATACATATAATATATATATAATATATGAATATATTATATATAATATATATACTATAGTATGATATATTATATATATAGTATATATAGTATATAATATATGATATATAAATATAATAACTAATATATATATAGATATATATATTAAAGTGTCAGTCTGAGAAGATACGTAATATATATATGGGAGAATTAAATAAAGCCCAAGGGAAAGAATAGATCTGGTCATTTTGAATGAAGCAAGTGTTATCAATTCACTCATTTTTTTCCCGAAGGAAAACAATCCACAATAAAAACAAACAAAAAGTTCTTTCTCACTTATCACTTCATTCACCTCCTTCAACATGAAGTATATAAATCACTTCTTCCCAGTATTCAATTCTTATTGTATATATATATGGAATATAACGGACAATTATCTATATATATTATATATATATTATATATATATATATATAGGTATATATATAATATATATATATACTATATATATATAGTATATATATAGTATATATATATATCACTCTTGCTAATTTTTGCTTCAATTTAGAAATCGTTGCAAGTATAAACGTGACAAATTAAGCGTACTTTCACCAAAAAGAAGTTCGCTGATTCTTTGATCTCCTACTGATAAAAATTTCTGACCCGTCTTGGCAAAAACATCTTCTAATACTTCTCGCTGGAACTATTCTTTCCTCCTTTTATTCTCTTATTCGTTCTGATGGTTCTGAAGACTCCTTCTGAAAAGGGCTCATCTCGTCGGCCTCCTTTTTTCAAATAATTCTACCCTGGACGATTCTGGCGAACACTCATCCTATTCCTTCTGCCTCTCATGTTGCCCTATGCTCGCTCCTGTGATACACATAATCGGGTGCATGAGATCCTGAAGCCTCTAGGAATGTCAGCGAAGGCTAGGTGGGCGGAAGGCATTCCTCTAGTGTTGTGATGCGGAGTGTTTTCTTCCGAGCTGAGCGCCCTATCTCTTGTCGGCCTTTACTTCTCTATGGACTTAATATTAACACTTTCCTTCAGTGCTGGAAGCGCGCATATGGTTCAACCATTCCCGAAAAAAGGTAGCCGCTCAGATCCCTCAAATTATTTTTATAAACCTCTCACTTGTATTATGTCTGTCTAAAATTCTTTGAAAACTCTTCTCAAACTCTCATTTCTTTGTATTGTCTGAAATCTCACTCCCTTCTTTTCTGATCACCAGTATGGTTTTCTACGTTCGAGGTCCAACTGGTGACATATACTTTCCTATCTCACTGAGTTATGGTCTCACCCCTTAGGCCTATAGGAGGCCGGTGTGTGTGGTGGCGCTTATATATCGAAAGCCTTGACGGGTTATTGGCAGGCGCGATGAATTCTAAACTAAGCCGTACTCAGCGGTTTTGATTACTCTATTTGTTCACGAATATGTAACTAGTGTTCCACGAAGAATCGCTCTATAGTGGCACTTTGCTGATGGAGCGACCTCTTTCTTCCTTCCTTTTAACGATAGATGGTTAGTGTGCATAAGGATTATGTGGTAATCTGATCACCAGAAGCTTAAATATTCTTACTTTATGGTTCACAACGATCTTCGCAGATGCACAGTTCTAACTCTATTTTCGATTCTTAATGTGTTGACAAAGAACACAAACTGAACGATCGCCGGATGTAGCACGTGCGAGAAAACTTTCCTCTTTGAATCGTAGGAATTGCTTCGAACAAAGAAGCTTCAGCTTTCAACGCGGAGTTGCAGTCCGCTGCGAGAGCGGGACGGGATTTCCCTGTGTAATCGCACACTCAACTATGTGAGAAGACAGTTGCAACAATCTTCAAAATGTACAAATTCTACAAATCTCGCGCGCGCGAATAGATGTAGCGCTCTGCCGAACGTGTTGTTGCGTTATGTTCGTGCGAGCGAGCTCTCAGACCACGTGCAGAGATGGATAGAACATATAACATTCTTGGGTCGTAAAAACATATGACATTAAAACTAGTAATTGGGAAAGCCTAACATGATAGAGGAGATTGGTTGCTAGGGAGGCTAAAAAAAAGCTGGAATGTCTGTTCAGGGATTACAGGGGATAATTTTCTTTTTTCAAGAGACAGTTCGTGCATATCAATTATTAATGGGATCTAAATATTCGCCCTGGTGATTGGAGTACTGCTGCTGAACAATATTAGAAGCTTGGAATAGATGTAACAAAGTTTATATAGAGGTATAATGAGAAAAATAAAAAGTATAAATATTTGTATACGTCCGTAGTAGAATGTTAAATAAATATGAGTCACTCACGGTAAATATCAAAATTAGAACCGTATCCATGGATAGTTAGTCAATATATATATATATATAGAGTAAACATATATATATATATACTAACATGAAGAAAATAATGACTATATATATATATAATACGTATATATACATATAAAAAAATATAAATAGTATATTATAAATAAAAGACATAATATAGTAAATATATAAAGAAGATACTATATGTTGGTGTTGGGTATATAAGAGAATAAATATAGAATATATGATATATATAATATTATAATGAATAATAATAAATAATATATATAAAAAAGATATATAAATATAATATAGTATATATAATGATTTTAATAATATATATATATAAAATATTATATATATATATATATATATGAATATATATATATTATTATATATAATATAATATAATATATAGAATAAATAAGTCGTAGAAAATAAATAATGAAGTTAAATGAGGAATATATTATATAGATGAGTAGAGCTCATGAGGTATAAATATACAAAATAGATAAAAAATAGTAAATATAAATGTGTATATAAATACAAATAAACATAAGTAAGTTATAGACAATCAAATAAAGTAAAACATTCAATTAGCCATCCAGATGAGCATGCACCAACGCACTACCAATAACAATACAAAATCAACTAATCAGTAAACTACAAATACATATATAATTATATAGAATATATATAAGATAATAAGATATATAGTAATAAATATATATAGATAAAAAGATATAATAGTGTAATATTATCAGCTTTTGTTTAAAAGCATAGCGCAATGTGTGCAATTTTCAATTTTTTTTAATCTCAATATTAATTAAACGTTACAAACTTAAAAAAATTCATTAAAATTAAAATATTTTAAATCCTCAAATTTTTAAAGAGTGTTCAATTTTATAAGCCGACGTAATAATTAAGTAACAATATGAGTATTAAAATTAATAAGGCATTCACAGAAGTAGATATAATGCTTCAAATCGTTTATTCAATTCATGAACCAAACAATGAGCATGAATTATTTACTGATATATAAATGTAGTGAACTGAAAAAAATGGAAAAAATGAAAAAAGCACAAAACTTCTTTCACAATAATTTCACTGAACTTTTGTTATGCGCTTTGATATGGCAAACAATGAGAATCCGTATAGACTTATAAAAAAGCGCTCTCAGCCTCGGAATTTGTAGCATACGTAAACAGTTTTCTCGTCGCGCTAAACATTAGATAGTAGGAAAGTCTCCAAAACTTTTTAGCCTGTAAGGGCCTTAACAGTGACTCCGCCACTAGAAAGTCCCAAGGTGGCAAAACCAGCTAGGTCATCATACCAAGAGATTTGTAAATATATTAATATTATTAATATATTAATAATATATTATAGAGTATACAAGATATAGAGTAGATAAATAATATATATTATTAATATATATATTATGTTAATATTATATGTATATGAGATGAGAAGAATAGTAAATATATATTATAATAAATATTATATTATATTAGTATAGAAATATATTAAGATAATGCACAATAATATAGTTATAAATTATATTATATATTATATAGTAATATATTATATACGTTTTATTATCTTATTGGCCTATAGGGTACAATTTAAAATTATTTTTCGGTCTTATCGTGATTAAACGCTGAATCAAAAGAAGGTTTGGAGATCGGCTGCTCTGAAATACTTGCATTTATATGATGGTGCACAAACTTGCAACCAGGTCACGAGATATATATACCGTACATAAATATATATATAAATTATAATATATATATACTTTTTTCCATTTTTTTTAAAATAAATAAGATAATAGGAAATAAATATATAGATATATATTAATAAAATAGAATATATAATATAAATATAAATACGTATAGATATAGTTTACAATTATGGTAAATAAACCAACCAAAATAATCGTAATATACAGAGTCAAATTGAACTCAATTTTCTACATATTATTATTTATTAGTATATTATAGTATTATTATTATTTATAATATTATTATTATTATATATGATTATTATTGAATAAAAATATAGGTTATTCGTTGGATAAAATGCTTTGTACGAGAAAATAATTAACAATATTATTAAATTATAAGATTGATTATGACGAGGAAAATATATATATATATAGATAAAAAGAGAGAAATACAATTAAATATAATTTTAATAAGTTAATTAATATATGATGAATGAGTTCATATTTAACAGATATAACGAACAAAAAAAATATACTAACATATTATATACATATATACACTACATTATAGGATAAGATGAATAAGTAGACGTACCAATAGATAGTGTGGTGAGAGATTGTAAAACTATTATATGCATGACTTAGAAATAATTACTTATGTATCTATAGTGAAACTGGTGTATATAAGCGTTAGAGATTTAGATTGCTGACAAATCTCTCGTGCTTTTAAGTAACAAAATTACGTATTATATATTATAAATATATATAAATATAATATAATAATAGTATAAAAAGTATATATAATATTATGATATATATATATAATATAGATATAATATAGTAATATATATATATATATATTATATATAATATGAATTCACTCATTTAAGGCTCTTGATATTCTGAATTTCGGTATCTTATCAGAACTTAACAAATGGTAATTAAAACCTATTCCCTTCTGATAACCAAACAAACCTGAACATATGTAGCTATGCAGTTGGTAATATGAAAATACTATTGTTATTTGTACGTACTAAACCGAACATTTTAATGTGTGGTTGTTAACGTATTGTTGCTATAGGTTTTTTTTGTTTTTATGGATTTTTGGACCATTAGAAAAAATATATATATATGATGATAATAATCTACTATAGGAGATAAACCCATTTTATAAGATGCAATAATATATATAAGATAAAATATATATAATAGATATATATAAAAATGAATGAATATAAAATATATAGGTATATATATATATATGTATCTGTGTAGTGTAAATAGCCATGATATACAATAATGAATCAATCGTTATGTATGTAACAGTGTGGTAAGTAGGCAAATATGCTAAAGAAATAAAGGGTTATTGTGTTATAGGAATGGATTGTGTTCAATATAATGTCGACATGCATGTAAAGAAAAGGGAGACTGTTGAAGATTGACGTTTTTTACGCATTAATCACTCAATATTAAAAGTAAAACTCATGAAAAAAAAATTTGAATGATAGTTATGAGCCCCTAAACTTCTCTTTAAACCAGCGGAAGATTCATACAGAGAGGCAGTCCCTGTAGGAGTAATGCTTCTCCCCCAAATGTCTGAACCAAGTCCACTTTCCGAATTCCTTCGGTATGTGCTTCTAGGAAAGAAATAGTAAAACATTTCACAATTGAATAATAAAGATTTAAGATAAATAGCTACATTACTGAATAACTTATTAGTTACTGCACCTCTCTCTCTCTCTCTCGCTCTCTCTCTCGGAAAAAGAGTATTCTCATCTCTGCTGCATCTTCTCTCTCTCTCTCTCTCTTTCTCTCTGACTCTCGATCTCTCTCTCTCTCTCAAATCTCTCTCTCTCTCTTCATCTCTCGTTCTCTCTTGGCCTTCTCTAACATTTAAGTATTTTTATTTATAAAATAATATGATAAATTGTTAAGACAATTATGTATGAGCTGGTACTGGATGGTAAGCTTTGGAACAATTACTAGCATAGTTTTGATGCACGGGCGAAATTAACAATAATTTTCAGGAAAAAATATAATCTAATAAAAAATCTATATGCATTATATTATAGTGTATAAATAGTCTGAAAATATGAAAGCAACAAGTCGAACTTGTTTCTATTTCTAAATCTTCGCATGAATTTCCTTCAACTAAATTCGTCGAAATTATTTTTTTAATGTATAAACTTTTAACGTTTGTCGAAAGATGAGTGAAAGCAACTTGGCCATTTTGAATTATGTTGAATCAATCGTCAATTATTAAATATTGATTATTTTATTTTTTTATTTCTAATGTAAAAAAAAAAAAGCTATTTCTTGGATTGTGAATTAAATAATACTATGAACTTTGCGTGACTGGATCTCCTTCCTTCATGTATGTTAAATATTTTATTGGGACTCTGCGCAAATAGTGCAATAAAACAACACGAAATTTTAGAGTATAATTCATTATTGATTTCAATTTTGTTATACACAAGATTTTAATGGAATTTTTTATCTTATTATTTTGTGAGTTTAAAAAAAATGCATTAGCTAAAACGGCACCAACGAACATTTGATAGACGAAAATTTGGTCGACGAACATTTGGTAGACGAAAATTTGGTCGACGAACATTTTGGTCGACGGAAATTTTTCGACGAACATTTTGGTTGACTGAGAATGTGGGAATAGAAATCTAAATCGACAACATGACTTGAGGCCTCGACTCCGAAACTTTGCGAACAATCGACGAACAATTTAGTCGCGTAGTAGATAGAAAGGCACATCATTGAATGACAGAAGAACCTCCGTCTCTCGGACCGAAAATGAGACAAAAAAGTTATTAAACATTAACATTGTAAGAGTGGTTAGAGAACAATTCAAGGTTTAACCTAACCGTAATGACCCTCAACTAGGTAATGCCCTCAACCAGGTAGCCAAAAGCACGATTAGAAACTAGTAATAACAACTGAACATCGTGATAAATGAATGAACGGGACGAAAGAACGACAACGAAAGCGCAAACATGATGCAACGGTTCATCACAGCAACAAAAAATGGTCGGTCCACCAATCGATCAACAGTGATATAATTAATATATAGCACTAAGAGAAATATACAAAAGGAGCAGGATATATATATAGATAGTATAGTAACCGATATGAACTATATAGAAGTAGACATAAGTTTAATAGTGAATAAAAAAGACCAATAGAATATAGGAATAGAAACCCTCACCTAGTATAACCGGCGGTACTGCTGGAATAATATATGTATGGTAAAATAAAAAACACTACTATATCTCAGGCTACATCAGCAGATATGACCCGATAAACTCTCATACTATAAGGCAGCCCCTTTAAGTATATGACGATAGTAGACACACCAACCAATTCAACACATAACCCAACAACGACAATACATAAGATACTATGTAGATAGATATAAAGATATATATGAAATATATAATATAGATAGAATATAGAATATATATAGAGTATAGTAGGTTATATACGTAAATAATTCAAGTTTTTTGTTGTTTAAACCAACTAAAATTTTTTGGGTTTTTGTGTTTGTTTGTTTGTTGGTTAAGTTTCTCAATGCTGTAGTATCCAATAAAAAAGTATAAAAAAGTGCTTTAAATGAATAGCGTATAAAAAGAAATAAGGACAAATAGAATGTATATATATTAAATAATAATAGACATCATGGAAAAAAAGGACAAATTAATGATTCAAACTTTTTAAAAGTTTTTATTTACCACTATTATTTAATTAAAATATTACTAATAATAATGAAAGATAAAAACTAATATAAACTTTGACATTTTGATTATATCTAATCGAGCTTAAAAAAAAAGATTGTTGAAAAGACTAAAAATTTAAAGAAAGCAAATAAAATATATTATGAAAGGGCCGGCACCGCAGAGAGCTGTAGTCCACCACCACTCTGTGATGTTGAAGGAAGTGGTCCAGAAGGCAGGAAATACCTTTCATAAAAAGACCCAACCAACGTCTCTGGCCGAGCTCAACCAGACCACCAGCCGAACCAGTTAGTATATAGGCCTCTTCCCCAAGGCAACACCCTCTGTAGAAGTAATGAGTATAATACAAACTTAAGCTGGTACAAAATGTATCGAGTGATCACAGCGTATTGTCGGCAAATAATTTCAAATTAAGCCATAGGTTTTCGTTTCATAGCAGATAGCAGGAGAGTAGTAGTGTGCTCCACCGATAAGTCACGTCAGTAAGCTAGACGATGATAAGCCTATAATAGAATAGATAAGCGCATATAATTAACTAGATGATATATAACTAAATAACTACATGTAAATGAGCCGATAGTATGAGATTAAAAATTTATATATGTACCTAAATATAAGATAATATAAATATATATGAGAAGAAATATATATATTATATATATATTATATAAATATATTTACAGAAGTTAAACACCACTGCGTTTTTTTTTTTTTTAGTCGTGAGACAAGTGACAAACACAAAGGATTTGGAAAAAGAAAAGTCAATGAGAGGGGGGAAAGTTGATAATTGGACAAATCCTACACTGTACCCTTTTAAGAGTATCTAAAGTAAAACCAATCAAAGTAAGGAGAAAGAGATTATAGCTATCACATTCATCAACAGCGACCGACCATTGTATGCCAAGCTGAAACCCTCACTGTTGGTTATGGCGTAAAAAAGTGCTCTACCACTGTGAAGACTACCAAGGGGGGGCTTTTTGGTAATAGAATAAAAATAAGTAAACAAAAATAGATAAAAATAGAAGGGATGTATTCGGAAAGTAAAGATGAGAGATAAGTGGTTAGGTGTTAGGAGCTGTATACATGTAGAATATCTAAGGTTAGATTGCTGAAGAGTAGAACAAGAACTAAAAAAGTATTATATTAGACACTATGAGCCAGTAGTGTATAGTGTCATAAATGTGAAGTTAAATATACAATAGTACATACAAAATATAGAAGTGAATAAAAAAAACGACGACACTCAAATCTCACCCGAATATACATAATATGAATGATTATTGTGGTGATCCCACCTAATTAAGTAACTACTTGTTAATATTTAAGGAAAGACTACAAACTACTATTATAAATAAAAAATATATTTCAGAAACAAATAGTAACACTATAGATAAATTGGAAAATGCACGAAAATGAATCGAGCGTCGGTAAATTTACAACTATCAATCACATACTTAGATCAACATATAGATAAATTTCCCAATATCTAGAG
>JABUQX010073806.1:17500-22500 GCA_015478945.1 Trachelipus rathkii | reverse complement strand
AGGTTAGGTTAGGTTAGGTTAGGTTAGGGTAGGTTAGGTTAGGTTAACTACCAATGCTGCATGTACTAGTCATGTGTGAGATTTAAAAATACCTTCAGATGTTTACGTCATACATTTGCTGATGTATGTTTTTCACTCAAATACAAAAGTTCATTACAAAATTAGCAATTTTCAGCTAGGTTTGGCCGATGCACCAGGTGCGGTGCGGTGCCGTTTCAAAAATTTAGATTTGCGGTGCGGTGCGGTGCTGGAAGAACGTGATACTGAAGGTGCGGTGCGGTGCGGTGCGGTGTGGTTTCAAAATTTAGATTTAGAACGTGAGAGCGCACTGAAGAATAGAATTGCGGTGCAGTACGGTTTCAAAATTTAGATTTATGGTGCTGTGCGGAACGTGGTTGGCACTGATGCGGTGTTGTGGTGCGGTGTTGTGCTGTACGGTGCGTTGTAGATGCAAAGTTTCGATCTACGGTGCGCTGGAACGTGATGCCCACTGAAGTGATAGAGTTGCGGTGTGGCAGTGCGGTGCGGTTTCAAAATTTAGGATTTACGGTGCTCATCGAAACATCACAGAGTTTTGGAATATAGATTTGTGGTGCGGTGCGGTTTCAAAATATAGAATTCCGGTGCTGTGTGGACGAGAGCGCATTGAAACATAGAGTTGCGGTGCGGTGCTGTGCGGTACTGTGAAGTACTGTAGGGTGCAAAGTGGGTGCCGTGCGGTGCGGTGCGGTGCGGTGCGGTGCGGTGCGGTGCGCGGTGCCGTTTCAAAAAATTTAGATTTACGGTGCTGTGCGGAACATAAGCTCAAACTCTAGCCAGAGCGTGGTGCGAAACGGAGTGTCCCCATGCGGTGCGGTGCGGTGCGGTGCGGTGCGAAAAATTCCGGTGCTCGGCCAACCCAAATCCAACCTTTAATGAAGATCTAGATGGTTACCATGGCTAACTTTGTGAATGCTGAAATATGTTGATATTCATACATAAACTATATAATATATCTCATCACTGGAGAGAAATTTATGTTCAAATTAAATGGAAGTATTTGTTATTCAAAGAAAATATTTTTGTAAATATAATATTTGTCTTTAGTTTACAAAAAAAATTTCTCTCAATGTATATTTTTTTCAAGTAGAAAAAAAAGAAAAAATTTGTTAACTTACATGTTAATAATTTTTAATTAAAAAGATTGATCTATATATATTACACTTCATACTTATAGTAAAGTTTTAAAATGATCGTAGATAGTAGATAGTAGATTAACGAGCAGGACCCTTTTTAAGGGGGTAGAAAACAAAATACAGAGAAACCCACCTGCCCAACCACAATATAAGCTTTAAAGAGAGGAAGATTAAATACAGTTGGAAAAACAGAAGATGGTAAGAAGGAGTTCCACAGAAGAGAAGTGGCTGAAAGAAGGATCCGCCACAATGAACGAGCCTTGAGTCTCCAATATTCACACAATATTCATGTGAGAGCAAGGCACCCCCTTGTACTGCGTGGGCGACGCAAGGGTGGTGGAGTGCGAGTGGTCAACTCCCCCCCGAGTAGCTGCCATTGTAGTACCTATAGAAAAGAGATAGTGCGCCAACGTCACGTCACAGAGATAGAGGGTCAAGAGAGTTTGAAAGTAGGGGACAGTTTATTAGTCTCTAGCTAGATGATTAACTGTTTAAGATACCAAGGATTTCTTGTTATATTAATTGTAATAATTAGTGAGTTGTATAGCAACTACTTCTAATAAAGTTATCTAGACCAATATTACATTCTCACAATATTTATTATATTAATTTTTTTATAAACTTACTTCAAAACTGCTCAATAGATCATAAACTAAACTATATGGCAAACCCTATCATTTATATATATATATATAAAATATATATATATATATATATATATATATATATATATATATATATATATATATATATATATATATATATATATCCTCGGGCGAAAAAGAGAGAGGGCTGCATGAAACCACTAGAATTGGGAAAACCCAATTCAGGGATCACCAAAAAGCCGACAGACTTCACTACACAATTACTGTGTAAATCAAAGGAAGTTGAGAAAAGTAGGGAAAATTAAAGAAGAGAGACTGTAATTGTAGAGTTCAGAAAGAATGAGCATAACTTTCATGCCTGGAGTCAGATGGCTGTACAGTAAAATGATAAAATTTTGCAGAAAGACTAGTCACATGAATCCTCTTCAAAGGAAGAGTTATGGTATTAGATATTTCAGAACATCTGCAGTGTCTGCTGCTGTCACTGCAGACACTGATATTTCAGAACGTCAGTGTCTGCAGTGACATTTACATTATAACTAGAGTGATGTAAGAGCTTGAAGGCTTGACAAAAGAAGGGGAAAATTCGGTGGAAGTGGAAAAGTAAGAGTTCAATAAAGAGGTTTCACTCTTTCTAAAGGAACTGTATGAATGTAACCATCTCAGATATGCCATACTTACTCCATTAAAGTTGAAAAGACACCCCTACACAGGGCAAGCAACTGTGTTGGTAGAAAAAAATTTTAATTAAAATTATTTATATAGCAACAAAAAATATGATATTTCCAATAAAGATAATGAGAAAAAAAAGCATAAATAATATTAAGGGACAGCTTTCAAAGAATATTATAGTTACGAGAATATTCTTGATACTAATGATGACTTTCAAAGAATGTTATAGTTACATGAATATCCTTCAACGAAATTGCCGCGGATACTACCAAAACTTTGAAGAACTTCCTATTTTAATTAACGCGTTCACACCGGCGTGTATTTATCTACAAGAACTGCAGCTTTGCTAAAATTATTTCTTTCCTCCCTCTGTAAATAAACCAAACTTTAAATCCTCCCAACGAGGTGTTAATGACAAGGGAGATTCTGGGATTCTAATCCATCTTATTTATAATTTCGGGTAGATAGATAAAGAATTTTTTTTTATTTTATTTACTTTTATAGGAATTGAAAACAACATTGTTTTTTCTCCCCCATTTGAAAGTATGACAGAAGTACGAAACAAGACCTGCCATCCGAACCTCTTGATTTGACACACCTCCTTTTTTCGTTATATTCTGCAATAATCACCACCATCATTATTCTGATTACCCTTTTATAGAACATCACCAGAGAGAGAGAGAGACTCCAAGCAATTCTTGGTGAGAAAGAGAGAGAGAGAGAGAGAGAGAGAGAGATATATATATATATATATATATATATATATATATATATATATCTATATATATATTGGTATAAGAGTAGTTATATATATATATATATATATATATATATATATATATATATATATATATATATATATGTGTTTTTTTATATATATATATATATATATATATGCTAACAAAATTTGGATGGAGAATGTATTCTCTTCAGTATTTATTTCCATTGCTTGCCACACATACAAGCTGCTTGAGAAAATGATAGCTGGTTTCCATATTTCAGTGTCTGAAGGCTTTCCCGACTTCTCTAGCATCCAGTTTGACCTCCGGCACCATCATTCGACAGAAGATAGATTGATTCGCCTTGATGATAATATTCGTGAAGCCCTCTCTACAAACAACCTAGTGCTGGATATATTCTTTGGGGCTCCCAGGTCAGTTGCCGCTGTTTATCCATCGACTCTTTACTGATTGATCTATCAGAGTTTCCTGCTTTTCAGTGCTGGCTAGATCATTATGCTAGATGAAGCGGTTCCCTAGGGCAGTGTCCTTAGCGTCTTAACAATATCGTCGACTCTATTCCGGACACTCCCAAATGCTCTTTATATGTCGATGACTTGACCCTTTATGTCTCCATACGCCATACCTTGAGCGTCGACACCAATTGGCCATCAATAAAAGGACTGACTGGAGGGACTAGCATAGATTTCAGTTCTTCCCTTCTATAACAAACGTTGTATTGTTACGGAAGAAGACTGGTAGGTTTGGTAGGTTTAACCGCCTCCTTAAGTGGAGTACCCATTTCGGTAGTGTCAGAGACCAAATACTTTGGAGTCACCTTCGATGAAGACCTTACTTATGTTCCACATATTATAAACCTAAAGACTCAGTGTTAGAAGCCTCTTGACTTTCTACGTCAACTTTCCGCAAAGTCTTGAGGTCCAACCGTAGTTCTCTCCAGGGTTTATCCACAACTCTGATTATGAACAAATTGAACTATGGGAGTTTTGTCTACCGTCATTTCTCGGCCATATTACTTCGCACTCTTCATTCTGCACAAAATGCTGGTCTTTAAATCGCGATTGGCGAATTTCATTCTTCCCCCTCAATTGAATCTTGAGGTAGAATCCTATGTGATGCTCCTCTCTCTCCGTCGAAAGCGCAATATGTTTCCACATTCCTCCGGCACCAAACTCTCATCATCTCAGCTCAGACTCCGATTTTAGAGGATGTTCTCCTACTCTTACAGTGCTGGCATTTTGCTAAAATTGTGTACAATTATCTAACGCTTCTGAACATCCCTTTGCAGAGGGACTGTCTTATTCCCACGAGACAAACCATTCTCCCTGGTTATATCTGGCTTATTCGATATGCTTGGCTCTGTCATCACTGTCTAAATCTCACCATCACCCATCAGAGCTTTGATGTCCTTTTTTTATCGCAATCGGAAGTCCATTACGACTCCATACCAATTTACACGGATGGTCCTAAAATGACCAATGGTGTTGGCTCCTCTGCGGTTCCCCGGATCAAAATCTTAGTCACTCTCTCTCTCCATTCTCTTCGAATTCACGCGGAGCTAATTCCTATTTTATTAGCACTCTCTTGGATTTGTTTTAGCAATGCTGATAACACATGTTATTTACTCGGACTCTCCTAGTAGCCTGAAAGCCCTTCAAGTCTTATATTCAAAAAAGTCTCTGGTGTCGTTTTTTCAACGATTCCTCCATCGACTTCACACCAGAATGAAGATAGTCACGTTCCGTTGGATCCTATCCCCATGTTTGGGTGAATGGCATCAAAACATTCAAAATGGAAACGAAGTTAGC
>JABUQX010073806.1:7500-12500 GCA_015478945.1 Trachelipus rathkii | reverse complement strand
TGTGCATCTCTTCCGACTACAAATGTCCTGAAAATTTCATGCAGATCGGATAAACTGAAAAAAAAAATCCCAATTTTTTAATTTGAAAACCCAAAAATAGTAGGTTTTGAAAATCGACCAATGCTCAAATATGGGGTCAAATATCAAAATTCTGTTCCTACACTTTTAGATAATAGTCCAATCTTTGTATATTTCAAGTTTGAAGTCATTTCCAAAAATAGTTTAGGAGTTTCGACAAATGTCAAAAACATCGGTTTTGAAAAATTGAAAATACCAAAGCAATGACTACAGACACAGAAAAACACTCGAAAACGACGTTTTAGACGTCAGAAAAAGTTACTTGCCAAAGAATACTTCCAAAGCGTAAATACCTTAATTAATACTTAATAGTATATTATTGTAAAAATAATAGGATATACCAACTTACAGTTTTAATACAAATATGTATATTTTTTATAAATTACAACGCTTATTAGGCCTACTTATATTTTTCACTAGTCACAAAAGAAGCAAGTTCAAGTAACGAACGAAAGAAGTTAATGATTCATTGAACGGGCAACAGTCACTATCTTTTTTTTCTTCATCGAACCAATAAGAAATGAGAATACATCATAAGAAAAACATGTTAAACATTACTAAACGAGATAATAACCGTGTAAGAATAAACACATTTTGAGCCATTGAGAGGAGCGTTTAGGAAATTTTGGAAAAAAAAGTTTATCTCTTATCGAAATCGAATCTAATACAATTTAAAATCTGATAAGAAAATATTTTATAAACTCGTAAATTAAGGTAACGGTTAACGGATGTAGGGGAAAATTTTAACTCGTTAACGTTAATTCACAAATGTAACTCGTTAATAGTCCGTTACTTTTCGAAATTAACGAAAGCGTTAAAAGTTAACGAAAAATTAACGAGTTAATTAACGGATTAACGCTTTAACGCGTTAATGCCCACCTTGTATATATATATATATATATATATATATATATATATATATATATATATATATATATATATATATATATATATATATATAGTTTCAGTTAGAGAAATTACGTATAGTACTATATATATATATATATATATATATATATATATATATATGATGTAATGAATGTGGATTTTAATATCCGCTGAACCGGATATTTTGGATTCTATGATACGATACCTAGATAAAACTTTTCTAAATTAAGAATAATTTTCCCCTTGTGTTGTTAACTAAATCTCAAGTGTAGGTTTGTTCAGAGAGCAAAGCAAATGCATAATCCTTTGATCCTTAAGTTGCCGCTATAATGATGGATGTTGTATGCATTTTCCCGACGAAATGGCCAACTTCTGTGCGCTTTACTGACACAGAAATAAATTCCAGGTTATCTACTATAAATTAGAGGGCTTGTTCAGTGGACACTCAAATATACTTCTATACTTATTATACTGCACATGCTTCCCCCTTTCAAATCTATTTACATGTTTTCATTTCTAATTTTCCAAATGGTTACGAAATGGCGTCGAAACTGTTAGTATGGATTACATTCAAATAATGATCTCTGTCTGCTTTTCCTACACCATCGCTTAATGATCTCTTGTGATTGATTTGGTACTGCTAAGACTACTTGACTTGCCCAGGTACGCTCTCCTTTTCTTTATCAATTTCGTTAGTTTCGGCTTCATTAAAATTTTAAATTTCACTTTTCGATATTAATCAAAAAATGTATGGGAGTTCAGATATCAAAGTCCATGCTTAATCTGTTGATCTTTAGTTTTTTGTTAAGAACGAACGATGTTTGAACTTTCTACACGAGGTTTTCTGCATTCGTTTGGCTAACTTAGAGGCCTCTAAAACTTTCTAAACTTTCGAACTGTTATGCCTTCCGATCTCATGTCATTCTACGAATAAATTCGTTTGCTATGTTCTCTTTATTTCCCATATCTACTGACAGATTTAGATTTTTCTACTATCTAATCTCCGAAATTGAACACATTCACTTTTCTTCAATTTTCCTTTTATGGATGATTTCAATGTTCACCAACCCCAATGGCTTCACAAGATACATCTGATAAACTCTTTAACTTTTCTTCATTCACTTCAAATTTGAGCAGATAGTGCACTTCACTACCCGCATATACTATCGTACTGAAGATGAACCAAACATACTAGAAATTTTCTTGTTTCGAACTATCCCCCTAGTCTCTTATACTCTGTATATCTAATTTATTTCTTCAAGTTTTCATCAGAAACGGTGACTAGTATGACTAGCTTCTTTGGTTTCTCATAAAATGATTACTCTATTGGTAGGAAGTGTCCCTCGGAAATTGTAAAACGCATAACTAGGGTAATCCACTCTGGCATGGATCCGTTAATTCTATTTTTTCCAATTAAAACTTATTACTTTGGTTTAACTCTGCTAGTTCAATTGCAATTTATCGCTGGAGAGAGATGCCTTCAGAAATTACGGTAGAAATGCATGTTTCTTAGAATTAAATTCAGAAGGATGCGAAATCTATCCTTTATTGCCTTAAAAACTAATTTCTTGATTGAAATTGCAATAGTCCTTCTGGTTTCTCTTCTTTCTGCTCTTTCTGACACTTTATAAAAAAAATAGGACCTCTAAAACTTTTCTTACTCCAATTTCCCGTTTCTTATCTCTTTCTTCTTCTTGACTTATAACTCTTGAGTTAAACCTTAGCATCTAATTTTATTTAAGGCAATTACGGAGGAGCAATTCCTTATTATCTACTCCATCCAAATCATTTTATCATAATTTCTAAAGAATTGCTCTCTCTCTCTCTCTCTCTCTCTCTCTCTCTCTCTCTCTCTCTCTCTCTCTCTCTCTCTCTCTCTCTCTCTCTCTCTCTCTCTCTCTCTCTCTCTCTCTCTCTCTCTCTCTCTCTCTCTCTCTCTCTCTCTCTCTCTCTCTTAGTTTAATACTAAGAAGGCGTATATAATGTTCTGGCACTGTCCCACTACTGTCACAACTTCTACTAAAACTCATCGCTCTAATCTATACCTCTTTTTGCTCTGTCGACAATTTCGGAGACATTTCTTTCTCTTCCCCGCATCCGGCTCATTTATGACAAATATTATAATATTTTAAGTATGCGTTTCTGTTCTATCTGTGTTTAATAAGCATATTGTTCTGAAGATATCCCTCTTGTGGTTCTCAAAATTTTAACTTCCAAGCTTTCGCCTTGCCATGATACACTTTGAAAAGCATCTTGGACTTTCCTTCCAGATGCAAGGGTGTGTTGTTTTAAATTGTGCCTAAGAAAGGTGACCACACTTTATGACTCGACGATTGCCTTAAGAAACGCAGCTTCACCTGCAATTTATTATTTCAATTCCTCTTAAAATCATGTTCTTTAAACTCTGTGCTTTTCAAAGTTTTTAAATTTATCTACATTTGGAAACATATTAAATGCTTTAATCTTATCTTAGTTCGCCATTATGTCTTCCGAGAGAAAGGCTTTACTTGTGAGCTTTTCTCTCTTCTCCAACTCACGTTCCTCTGATCTAAAGAATTTTGGTGAACCTTTTTTTGCTATCGAGCGGGACATATCGAAATATTTGATAAAGTCGGGTACAATTTTCGGTTTTTATCCTTCTCTTTATAAACTTCTTTCTAATTTCCTTTCATGTCGTTTACAGCAACTATATGTGACGCAATTATTAATTCGTCCTTTAAATCCATTTATACTATAGCGTTTCTCAAGGTTTTACTCTATCCTCTTTCCACTTCTACTTTTTATCAATTATAATTACCTTCTATCTCTCTATCTCTGCCTCTTTATCTATCCATCCTTAGATTGATGTCTTACTCTGAATTATTCTTTTCATTTCGAAAAATGTCCCAATTACCTGGTGATGAAAATGGTTTCGAGAAGCTGACTTCTAATTATAATCTAACATTTTTAATTAGGGCATATAAAACATGATTAATTTCAAATCCCCATATGGAAATAAATTCTCTTTTATCTATTAATTCGAATTCTTCCACGCAACAAAACACCTTAGAAAAAGCATAACTCAAACATTCTTCTCTTCTTATACTCTTACAACTCAAACACTCTTCTGTTCTTATTACTCCTACAACTCAAACATTCATCTGCTCTTATTGCTCTTACAACTCAAAAATTCTTCTGTTCTTATTACTCTTACAACTCGAACATTCTTCGGTTCTTATTGCTCTTACAACTCAAACATTCTTCTGTTTTTAATACTCTTACAGCTCAAACATTCTTCTGTTCTTATTACTTTTCCCGTTTCCAGCTCTCATAATCTTTCCGGGAAGATCACATTGGTTCTTATATTAAAGAACCTTCTAAAAGGTTTGCTGCTCTGAGACACCGTTAGGCATTCTTCATATCAGTTCATTTACTTATTTTAATAAGGGTCTCGTCCATTTGTGTATGCAACATGAATCGGATATTTGAAGTGGCTCCTCATAAAAAATTTTCTTCAAAAAGTAGAGCCTAGGAGTCTTCTTCAAAGAGTAGAGCCTAGGGCTTTACGTCTCCTCAACTCTACCATTTTTATCGACTCTATCCAATCTCTTTCTAGGCTAAAGAACTGATGAGTCACTCTACTACAACGGAAATTACTCTTTTGAACTTTCTTGTCTTATATACCATTTCTAGATGTTAAATCACCTGGCACGTCCCTTCTACAGAGTCTCATGCTGGGTCGACAAAACATCAAAAAATTTTCTTGTACAGCCCGCAGCAGGCGTTAGGTTAGGTTAGGTTAGGTTAGGTTAGGTTAGGTTAGGTTAGGTTAGGTTAGGTTAGGTTAAATTAAGTTTTATTGGATTCGTTAGAGAAACTCTAAATAACCAGATTTTTTTTTTTTTAAACAACAACAAAAACAAATGTGGACCCATTTTCCTCTCACCCATTTGGGTAGCTTTCTCTGTCCATTTCTCGAACCCAGGCAATACCCATAGTATTTACATGTAAAGTTTAGAGCATTCTCTGCCCTCTACTTTCTAAGCTTCCGTTAA